>JAJQQW010000025.1:1577555-1630634 GCA_025583905.1 Ia io | reverse complement strand
GTTAGTCCAGCAACTGCTCCCATGGGTTCAAATGAAAAAGAGATCCAAATAAGTTGGCCCACAGTCTAGATGTTGTTTCACACGATATACTCGCTTCATGCAAAACACATCAGGATATTTTTAACTTGCACCCGAAAGAAGCCAACATGTAAAGGTGGGATTTTGAGCGAGGGATGAGTAAAAAAGTAAATAGTCATGACTTATTTTAGGCAACATATAAATCTTCAAGTTCATGTTTATTTTTAACTACAAAAGTTCGTAGGTTTTCCATTAAAACCCTTGCAAATTACAGAAAAAATATATAAATAGGAATGAAAATCTTCCCTTCTCAACTGATGTGTGTACTTCCTTCTGGTTTTTAAAAAAGTATTTATATATCTATTTGTAAATAGAAATAAAATTACATCTTTATGTATTTCTTTTGACAAAATGGTCATACCATATGTATTATTATTCACTTTTTTTTTTGGTATGATACAGAAATTTCTTCAAACAGTTCAGTCTTGGTAATGGTCATGTAATAATGCACTTTAATCCTGAATGTAACATAATTGACTTCAACACTCTTCTAGTAATAGACATTTAAGTCATTCCAGTTTTTCTCTCTGATAAATGATAATGAAACTAACATCTCATACATTTTCTCAACTCTTACAAATGCCTCCAAATGGTTCTTGGAATCAAAGCTGTTGGTACAAACATTTCAACTTGTTAGATAGATTTTTGTTTTTTCTTAATCCTCCCCAGGAATATGTTTTCCATTGACTTTTCAAGAGACGGGAGGCCGGGGAGAAGAAAGGAGGAAAGCAGGGAGGGAGGGAGGGAGAGAAAGAGAGATAGAAAGAATCAATGGGAGAGAGAGTCCATAGCCTGGGATTGAAGGTGAAACCAAGGATTTGCCCTTGAATCGAATCTTAATGCCCTTTTTTCCTTGGTCCGTTCATCTAACCACTTAGGAACACTGGCCAGAGCAATCATTTTAACATTTTAAACTATATATTTTTATTGATTTCAAAGTGGAAGGGAGAGGGATAGAGAGATAGAAACATCAGTGATGAGAGAGAATCAATGGTTGGCTGCATCCTGCACGCCCTCTACTGGGGATCAAGGCCAAAACCTGGATATGTGGCCTGTTGGGAAATCGAACCATGACCTCCTGATTCATAGGTTGATTCTCAACCACTGAGCTACCAACATTCCAACTTTTGAAAGATGTTGTCAAATTGTGTTTCAAAAATGCCTTGCAAATTAAAACTCTCACCATGGTCTTGGATTTCTTAGCATCGTTTACTCTTAATCAAATATTTAGAAGACTAATTGAAGGCCAATATGTATGTAGACCTCTTAAATATATGGCTTGGACAAGATAAACAAGGGGACACGGCGAGCATTGCTACCCATGGAGCAGGGTGTCTGTTTTCTTCTCTTTGTTGCTGCCTCGCCTTCAGGTGGCCTGGGGCAAAGCCCTCGCTCTTCAAAAGCCTGGCCGTCCACCTGGGTTATCTGTCCTGGGCCTTCAGCCTGGGCATAGCCAACAGCTGATCCTGGCGCATGTGGGAATTCAACAGCAAAACCATCGCCGTCATGTACTTTGGACTTTGGGAAACTTCTTATGTCGAAACCCTTAACGTGTCTTGCCTGAAGCTAGAGGTGTCCATGTTCGCCAGGCTCAACAAGAGATGGGGTATTCCGGATGAGATCTACTACGACCAGGACCTGACACTGCTGGCCAACTTCCTTGCACCGGTGTCCCTGGTGTTGTTCATCAGGCTGTCCGTCTGGCCAGCTGGATCCGTGCCCCTTTCCCACATTTCTTCTGCACCTGCTACAACACCGCTGTCCTTCATCTCTCCCTCACCTGCTTCTGCCTCATGCTAACGGTGGTCTGGAACTTAATCACAGACCTTTCCAGCCAAACCACCCTGGAGTTTCCTGTTAACAAAGACATGGTTCACAGTAAGCACATCTCCTACGTGCTGCCGCTGGGTGTCCTGGCCTCCATCTTCTCCCTCATTAGCGTCATGATTTTCTCCATGGATAGCTGTTCCGTGGAGCAGGAGAAACCCAAACTATCAATGCCAAAGGTCTGAATGAGGGCCTGCCCTCTGCAATGGCTGGCAGGAGCTTTCCTGAAGAAATGTCCTGTGTACACTTCATAGTGTTGTAACAATCCAGGCGTTCCAAATAAAACAGGTTTGGCTTTCCAGAGAGTGTCTGAAGCTCCTATTCTCCTCTCCTGCTCTCTTCTGCAAGCGGTTATTTTCTTTGAAGCTGCTTGCGTGCTGAAATCTGTAGGCAAACATATTCTGTATATACTGTCAAAACTGAAAGGCCCTCGCACCATGGTTGAGCATCAGGGCACATGCTCCTGTTTCAGGCTCAATTCCCAGTCAGGGGATGTTTCTCTGTCTCTCTCACCCTTCCTTTCTCTGAAATCAATAAAAACATATATATTTAAATACAATAAGGACAAAGTGAACACATTTTTGGATAAAGAACAACAATAAGAGACACTTTTGCAAGAAAGTTATTGGACACAGAATGAAGGAACTGGATGCAGAAGCAGTGGTGAACACAAACTTGGTGAATATGTGGGTAAAGCTAAACCAGGAATGATGGTAAGTTTTAAATGCCTGTATTATGGAGTTCACATCTATATATATGTATAATGGAGGGATACGCAAATTTGTCCGGGTCGCCATCACATCATGACCTTTCACAGGGTGGGCAGGGTTGTGGGGCCCCAGGGTGGCACTCTAGGTCTAACCGGGATTTTGTTCCACCCAGGCAGACTTGCCTGGGGCCTGCAGCCCAATCCCGATGCTGATCAGTGGTTTACTAAACTTTATTGAAGCTACTCCCTCCACCCCCTACCCCAGGACCCCACTGCCCTTAGAAGATTGCACCATCATCATCCTGACAGGTGGGCGGCCTGGGAGAGTTGAGTGAGGCGCTGGCTATAGGGAGCCACGGAGGGGTGGGGCTGCTGGAGCCAAGCTACAGGGAGTCTGAGGAGATCGCCTGAAGGAAGATGTAACTTCACCAAAGCATCCAGCTCAGAGCCACAGCCTAGGGGTCCTCATTCAAGCAGACAAACCTCTGCCTGAGGATCGGCTCCAAGGATAGTGCTGCAGCATTGGCGAAGCTGCTGGCCAGGAGGCGGGTGGCCCAAAAGGCTCAGAGCAGTCCCAAGGCGAGGTGCACTGGAGGGGCCTCGTGCAGAGGCAGGTGGTGGGCAGGTGGGGATCTGCCTTTCCAGTGGAGAGTGAGGTTCTGCAGTGGCCCCAAGACTCGGGTTGGCCCGGCGTGAAATGCTGACATGGAAGGATGCTGGGGAGGAGGTGAGCAGTCCCCCAGCCATGAGGTGGTGTTTGAGGGGAAGCGCCACATCAGCAGAGGGGCGCCTCCTTGCTGGGTACCCCAATGTGGTGGTTCGGCAAACTCCTAGTGCTAACTGGCCTCACTGTGGCCTGCACACTTGAGAGGCTGTGACTCCTGCTCTTGCCTTGGCCCAAAAGCAAGCCTGTTCCTGCCCCAGTTCCCACGTGCCTGCATGGAGAGTGCAAAGCCTACCACCTGCTCTCCAGAAAGGGGGGGGGGCATGAAGAATGGGAGTGGGGGCCGGGTAGAGGAAAGAATGTGGAGCATCCACGATGAAGACGTGCTTGAGAACAAGGCTCAGAAGCCTTCCAGGGATGTTATTTCTATTTGCCTCATGGCTGCCCCTTAGGAAATGTGGAGAGTGCAGTTGTGAGCGCTCCCTGCAACCTGAGTCCAGTTGCACAGGCAACTGGAATTGGCCTCAATTTCCTGGTCTGTAAAAACGATTAAGCATGTCCCAGCGCCTTCACTGAGCTTTGAGGGACATTTGAAATTCTATATACAGTAAGTGAGGGAAGAAGTGAGAAAGAAAAGGAAGGGTGAGCAACACAAGCGACCTGTAGACCTATTGTTACTTAAATTGGGAATATAGTCAATAGTGTTGTAATGATGGTATGATGCCAGGTGGGTAATGGAAATACCAAGGAACACATTGTAAAGTATATGATTGTCTGACCACTATTCTGTTGAGAAGGCAAAACCCTATTTTGTAAAAACTGCTGTTTGGAATTTTCTGCTGTTTTTCTTAGATGGCCTCTTATTCTAAAAAAATAACTTTGCTTTCTAGCCTGATTTAGCCTGCTTGAATAATGAGGACATTAAACTTAGCTTCTGACGTTGTATGTCAAGACTAGTTATGCCCATAATTTTTAGAACTGTGCTTGTTTTTAAGGACAGCAGTGAGATAACCACTAATTGCACAGAGGGCTGGATCTTTAATAAAAAGGGAAGTTCTGCTTGTAGCTTTGCTTAGAATTTGAATTCATTTTCTCTAAGCCCACCACAGTGAATAAATCGTAAATCCAAACACTCCTGCATTGTTTGATCATTCCGGTTCTCTATAACACTGTAACTAATATAAAACCTGAAACTAATCCTATATAATAAAAAGGTAACATGCAAGTTGACCCTCACACCCTTGCATCACAAGATGGCCACCCTCACATTATCACCCAATAGCCGCACCCATGTCATCACATGATGGCCACGACAAAATAGCCAGCCACACTTCATCACAATATGACCACCACATGTCATCAAAAGGTGGATGCCAGAAGATGGCCGCCCCCACATCATTGCAAGATGGCCGCCCTACTGTTGTCACAAGATGGCTGCCCCACGTCATCACAACATGGCCACATCCATGTTGTCACAAGATGGCTGCCACAGGATGGCCACTCCCACATCCTCACATTATGTGCACCCAGATGTCATCACAAGATGGCCACCCTACGTCTTGATAAGATTGTCAAACCCTTTTGTCACAAGATGGTCACTGTCACATCATCACCAGATGTCCATAACCACGTTGTCACAATATGGCTGCCCATGTCATCAGAAGCTGGTTGGCAGGGCAGGGTAGTTGGGGGTGAACAGGCCTGCAGGGAAGGGCAGTTAGGGGCAATCACGCTGGTAGGGGAGGGCTGTTAGGGGTGACTAGGCCTGCAGGGGAGGGCAGTTGGGGGAGACCAGGCTGGTAGTGGAGGGCAGTTGGGGGAGACCTAAGCCTGCAAGGGGGGCAGTTCAGGGGGACAAGGCCTGTGGGGGAGGGCAGTTGATTGGACCCATGCCTGAAGGGGTGGGTAGTTGTGGGGGACCAGGCCTGCAAGTGAGGGGAGTTGGGAAGGACAAGGCCTGCAGGGGAGGGCAGTTGTGGGGTACCAAGTCTGCAGGGGAGGGCAGTTGGGGGCAACCAGACCAGCATGAGCTAGTAGTTAGGGGAAATCAGTCTTAAAGGGGAGGGCAATTAGGGGGACTGGGCCTGCAGGGAGGGCAGTTAGGGACAATTGGGCTGGCATGGAAAGGCTGTTGTGGGGGGCCAGGGATATAATGGAGGGCAATTGGGAGGGACAAGGCCTGCAGGGGACAGCAGTTGAGGGGGACGAGGCCTGCAGGGGGAGCAAAAATGCTGTCAAGGGATGGCATTTAGGGGTGACTGTACCAGCAGGGAAGATCAGTTGAGGGAGAGCAGGCAAGAAGTGTTGGGCAGTTGGGGACGACCAACCCTGCAGGGGAGGCGTGTTTGGGGGTACCAGGCCTCCAGTGGAGGAGAGTTGGGAGGACCAGGCCTGCAGGGGAGGGCAGTTGAAGCAGACCTGCCTTCAGTGGAGGGCAGGAGGGGGGAACCCAGGCCTGCAGGGGAGGGCAGTTAGGGGCCACCAGTCCAGCAGGGGAGAGCAGCTGAGGGTGACAATGCTGGCAAGGGAAGGTAGTTAGGGGTGACTGGGCTAGCAAAAGAGGGCATTTGGGTTGACCATGCCTGCAGGGGAGGGCTGTTGAAGGAGACCTGCCAGCAGTGGAGGGCAGTTCGTGGGGACACAGGCCTCCAGTGGGAGGGCGGTTGGGGGAACAAGGCCAGCCAGGGAGGGCAGTTGGGGGGTACCAGACCAGTCAGGGAGGGCAGATGGGGAAACCCAGGATTGCAGAAGAGGGTCTTTGGGGGGGACGATGCCTGCAGGGCAGGGATGTTGGGGGGGACCAGACCAGCAGGGGAGGGCAGTTGGGGGGACTAGCCCAGCAGCAGAAGGCAGTTGTGGGGGGGGGCACCAGGCCAGCAGGGGAGTGCAGTTGGTAGGACCCAGGCCTGCACGTTTGGTAATCAGGGGGAGACCAGGCCTCCAGGGGAGGGCAGTTGGGGGCAATTAGGATAGCAGGGGAGTGCAGTTAGGGGTGACTGGACCATCAGGGGAGGTTAGTTGGTGGAGAACAGACAAGATTGTGGAGACAGCTTAGTACTTTGTTCAAAGTTAAACACACATACAGTTACAGCATGACCCACGCACAGGTCTCACTCCTACCTATCTACACTCCAGAAATGAGAACATACACCATGCAAAGTTTTAGGCTCAAATGTTCTCAGCAATGGAATGTGTAAGAGCCAAAACTTAAAATGGATCTAAATGTTCCCAAACTGACGAAGGGATAAACAAACTGGTATATCCATACAATGGAAGATGGCTCTGCCATTGAAAGGACTGATCTGCTCCCAGGAGCTAAAATACAGATGAAACTTGAAAATATTATGCAAAGTAAGAAGGGCAGACACCAAACATCACACCAAGTGAAACTTGGCTGCACTTGTAAGGTTGGTATGGAGCTCCATTGTATGGATGTAGCATACATTATTTCACCAAACCCTACTGTTGGGTTTGACATGGTTTCCCATTGTTCAATGTAGCACAGCACTGTGATGCCCATCTCTATCTTAAAGTATGTGTAGCCAAACTCAAATGGGTCTTTCAAAAATTGCCCATAGTGGAACTGCCTGTTTAAAAGTTTGAACATATTTTTGTTGAATTTTGAGACAGAGAGGGGGAAGGGAGATAGGAAAAGAAAGGAAGAAGGAGGGAGAGAGGCAGGGAAGGAGTGATGGAGGGAGGAAGAGAGGGAGGGAAAGAGGATGGGAGGGAACGAGGGAGGGAAGGAGGAAGGAACATTCACCTGGTGTTCCACTTAACGATGCATTCATTGGTTGCTTATTGTGTGTGCACTGACCAGGGATCAAATTAGAAATTCGGGCCTGTTGGGAAGACTCTCTAACCACTTAGGTACCTTGTAAGGTAAAAGTCTGCATATTTTAAGGCTTTCAGGAAAAATTGCCCAAGGACCCTTCCCCAGCAGAGAATGGGGGTCAAGTATCTACATTCTGGAATATGGAATTTCACTCTCCAATATAGCCCTGCTCATCCCCAGTGGGCGGTTCCAGGCAGGTGGTTCCCACCCTCATGATGCTCTCTATTGGTTTGTAGTTCCCGGGACACATGGCCATGACCTCGCTGGTCCACAGTGCCAACTACCAAGTAGCAGGGTTTCATTGTCACCACCGTAGGATGGATCTTCTCCATGACTTGCATGGGACTGGAGGAGTAGAGGGTTTGGTACATGGAGAGCAACTCCACCCCCTCCCTGGGGCTCGCCTGTGTAGGGATGTGGAAGGTCTGCACTTACCAGTCCAACAGCCTCCAGAGCAAAGCCATAGCCTGTCACCACTACACCTACAGTGACACCTACCTGCCACTCAATATCCACATGGCTCAGCACCTGCTGCTGGCTGCCAAACTCCTAGCTCTCTTGGGGAAAGTGCTCATTGTCATGGGCCAACAGAGAGTGTTCGTAGCTCATCTTCAGAAGGAAAACACCTGCAATCTCTTCTTGTCTTCTGGAGTCCTGAGCATCATAGCTGGCACATTGATCTTCATTGCTGTGATATGGAACTACCACTCTGTGATGAATGAAGAGGGCATATGCTTCCCTCCATCCTTCCACATCCCCTTCAGGCCCGACCAGCAGGAGATGGGCAGCACCGTCCAGTGGTGGTTCTGGCTGCCATCCTGATGCTGTTGAGTGGGCTGTTTACCCTCTCTTACCAGCTTCCCCCCGTCAGCCAAGTGTACCCCGAGTTCTCAGAAGTGTGAAATTCCCGCTTGCATAGCTTTGCAAATCCACAATGAGCAGTTTATGGGGGTGAAGTATTATCAGGATACTCTAGGAAATAGTTCCAAGGACTCACGACAATAGAAAAAGCCATTTTCAGTTCCAAGCCCTTGTCAAGGGCTCTTTGGGAATGACTGTTTACGGTTCTCACTTTATTATTTTTTCACAGGAATAAGGAAAGAGAATGTGTCCTGCACCTTTCCCATCAGGGCAGCACACAGCAAGGGCGCCTGAGGGAGGTGGCATTTCTCTCATTCTTTCTCCTCCCTGGGATCCACCCAAATTGCCTAGGAGCTAGAGGCTGCCATGTGGCCTTTGGGCTTGGGGCCAGCATGGGACAGCGCAGGGCCTTTGCTGGGGGTGCCAGGTAGGGAGGGGTCCCTGTGAGAGCACTTGAGGAGGAAGTCCCAGCAGAGGCAGCACCTGGGCTCCGGGACACCAGCAGGTGCCTGTCTCAGTGCCCGCTCTGTGAGCTGAGTGTTTCCTGACTCAGGAGTCACTTTGCCCTTTCACTTTCTTTGTCTCCCTGTTTACCACCCCCTTTGGCCCTTTCTTCTCCTCCCTGCCCACCTCCATCCCCAGCTGATGTGTCCCTTGTGCATTCCTAGCAGGAACTCTTCCAGGGAGACAGTAAGGTCCAACTGAAAGCAGAGTCCGGGGACAGCCAGGGCCCAAGACAGTTTTGCCCCAAGGTCCTGGTCCAAGGACTGATCAGGGAGGCCGCCCCCTGGCCTGGAACTAGCTCCCTATCATGAGACTTGATCCCCATCACTGTGCTTTCTCTTCCAGTTTTTCTACTTAACACTCGGATGGATTACAGTGACTATTTGGTCTAAGACCTTAAAAAGGACATTTCTATTGTAGAAAGACTTCAACTCTTGAAGACCTGTTCCGTGACTCTGGTCCTTTAAGGAGCCTATTGTCACAGGCCTGCAGGCCAGCCCTGGGTGCCATGGAAACATAAGAATGATTGGTTTCCTCATCTCTGTTACAGCCTGGCAGTTGCTACCATTTGTACCTGTGAGAAGTCCTCCTCCTGCCTTCTGTATTGGCTGGGTAACCATTGTGCTTTATTTTTTACCCTAGTTAAGAGAGCCCTGAGATTTCTTTGGGTGGGGGGGTGTCTATGTAATCCATTTATTTGCTCTATGAACAGGTTAACTGTCATCAGCAATTCTGCAGAGAGGTCAAAGTAGGCCACCTTTAATTGTTTATCCTTTATGTAAGACTTGTCTAGTTTAAAAAACTGTTTTTATTGATTTCAGAGGGAGAGAGGAAGGGATAGGGAGAGGGAGGTAGAAATATAAATGATGAGAAACACTGATCGGCTGCCTATGCACCACTCCTACTGAAAATAGAGTATCCAACTGACCAGGAATTGAACCTTGACCTCCTGGTTCAGAGGTCGACTATCAACAACTGAGACATACCAACCAGGCCCACCATGCCATTTAACGTGTTCCTTCCACATAATTTGTTCAGGGTTATCTGGCCCGAAAAAATGATCTTTATAAATAAGGCATCTTCCATGAAAATCTGGCCATGAGAAGGAATTTCTGGTATCAGCCTGGGAGTTCTCTCATCCTGTCCCTCCCACTGGGGGCCCCTCAGAATAAAGCCCGAATCCCTCAAAGCTCTCCATGCACTGGCTTCAATGTCCACTCCTGTTCACCCTTTGTTCATTTCTATTCTTGTATTGCTGTACATGCCCCCATTTATCTCCAACTTAAAATATAGAAATATCCCTGGTAATCCCAGTAGATGCCATCTTGTTTTATCTTCCCAGTGTATTTCAGAATGGGCAAAAATAAGATCCTGCTACACACTTATAATTTTCTTATCCTCATTTTATTTATTTTTAATTTTGTATTATGAATTTTAACTGATTTTTAGAGAGAGAAGAAGGGAGAGAGAGAATAGAAACATCTGTCAGCTGCTTCCTGCATGCCCCCTAAAAGGGACCATGCTGGCACCTCAGATATGTGTCGTGACCAGAAATCAAGCCAGCAACTTTTTGGTGCACAGGACAATGCCCACCCAGCTAAGCCACCTCAATCAGGGATCTTATTTTCATTTTAAATTCAACCCACCATGACCTTTTCCCATGATACTGAATTCTCTTCTCCTCTAATATCTGCTGGGTACTACAGGGAATGAATTACTTTAATACTAGGTATTGCAACATATTTGTGTGCCAGAATTAATCCTCCATTGTTTCCTAAGTTTTTTTTTATTGTTTTTATTTTTAAAAATTATGCTCATGACAAATAACTGAAAGTTTTGAACAGCCACAGATTATTTAAAAAATCAGCCTGGTCAGTGTGCCTCAGTGGCTGAGTGTCGACCTATGAACCAGGAGGTCATGGTTCAAATCCCAGTCAGGGCACATGCCCGGGTTGAAGGCTTGATTAAGGTGACCAGACATCCCGCTTTTGGCGGGACAGTCCCGATTTTTAACAATTTGTCCCCGAGTCCCGCTGAGTTTTAAAAAAGTCCCGATTTTTGCAAAGAATGCATGACAAGCTAGGGAAAGGCGGGAGAACGGGAAGGGAATATATGGTTGTCTGCGGCCATGTGGCTATTTAGCCAGGATATGAGTTTTATATTATTTGTGTTAATTTATAATGTTAAACTTCAATAATAACAAATAATTGTTGAGAACTGATTATCGAGAACTGCTTATCAAAGTTCACATTGTTGATCAGTTGTTAGGATTCGACCACCATTGTTTGGACTTAATGAACAATGGCATTCTTTGGGATTGGCAAAGAAAAAAAAATTTTGTAACTGTCTCTCAGACGATACACATCGTACTGCGTGCTAGTAAGCTAGTTAAACAAGTGATGTCATTACAAATCAGCTATTCAGATAATTTAGGTAAGTAATTTACTTATTTATTTCATAAATACATAAATTTTCTTGAATTTAGCAGACACTACTCGTATTATTTATATTTTATAGTGGCGGCAAAATGTCTGGCGCCAAACTTGAAAGTGACACTTACGACTTACTTTACGGCAAATTCATGACCTTTTAAACAACGACAGCAATCTACTAAAAAAAATTCACTCAAATGAGAAATATGCCAAAGAACAAAATAATACTATACATAATTTTTAATTTATTATATTTGTAAATTGTACTTATGTTGAAATTTAAAAAAAATATATTACAATACTATTTTTGCGTTCTATGAAAATTTTTGTGGCTCAATATAGACCAAATTTTTAATCAAGAACCCCCTCTCCCCCGGTCAATGGTGTCCTGCTTTACCAATGTTAAAATCTGGTCACCTTAGGCTTGATCCCCAGTAGAGGATGTTCAGAAGGCAGCAGATCCATAATTTTCTCTCTTCATTGATGCATCTATCTCTCTCTCTCCCTCTCCCTTTCTCTCTGAAATCATAGCCTCAGGTCATGGAGCAAAGGAAGCCATTTACACAGGAATGCCCTGGGCACAATTCCTGTCTTGAAAAACAAGCAGAAGGGAACCAAGATGTTTGAGGATTCCTGCTGAGGTGGGAAACTAAATGCAAGCAAGAATCCAAAGATATTACCTCTTTTAAGCTGAGGGGTGGCGACAGGTGTATTTACCCCTTGACAGGTCATTGAGCTGTACACTTAGATTTGGTGCACTTTTCTATATGAATGTGATTCTGCACAATATTAATAGCTTTAATACTCACCGTCCCTCTGATCCCATTGTCTGTACGAGTTTGTAACATGCTGCTTGCACTTGGTATATTGTGGAAATCTTCCCTTTGGTCACATTACATTTTATTTTTTATTTTATTTTATTTTTAAATTTCTCTTTATGTTTGAAAGTATTGCAGATGTCCTTTTTCCCTGTCCCATTAACTCCCTCCACCCTGCACCCTACCCCAGGCATTCACTGAACTATTGCCTATATCCATGTGTTGTGCATATACATTCTATGGTTAATCTCATCCCATCGACCCACCCCCCTCTACACACACACACACACACACACACACACACACACACACACACACACACACACACACACTACACACTCCATGTCCCTCAGAGATTACCCATTCTGTTCTATGACTCCATGTCTCTGGATCTATTTTGTTCATCAGTGTTTTTTTTTTTTTTTTTAATCTTTATTGTTGAAAGATTACATCTGTCCCCCTTTTCACCCATCAACCCCCTCCAGCACATCCTGTCCCACACCCCAGGGCTTCAGCACCCTATTGTCTGTGTTCATGCATTCTGCATATGAAAACAAGTTCCTGTGTTAATTACCTCCCACCCACCCACTTCCCTTGCCTTTCTTCCAAGACTCTGCCCTCTGTTCCATGCTTCTATGTCTCTGGATCCACTCCGTTCATCAGTTTATGTTACTCATTAGATTCCACATTAGAGTGAGATCATGGGATACTTGTCTTTCTCTGACTGACTTCTTTTGCTTAGCGTGATACTTTCCAGGTCCCTCCATCCTGTCTCAAAGGGTAAGAGATCCTACTTTTTGATAGGTGCCTGGTATTCCATTGTGTAATCAAAAACTGTTAAAAGTTGAAGAAGGAGCGGAGAAATTAGAACCTGAATATATAGCTGGTGAGAATGTAAAAAAACTCTCAACAGGCAGTTCCTACATTCACTGCAAAAGGGCAGCTGCTTGGGGAGAGAGCTTAGTACTTTGTTCAAAGTTAAACACATACAGTTACAGCATGACCCACACACTGGTCTCACTCCTACCTATCTATACTCCAGAAATGAGAACATACACCATGCAAATTTTAGGCTCAAATGTTCACAGCAATGGAATTTGTAAGAGCCAAAATTTAATTAATCTAAATGTCCACAAACTGACGAAGGGATAAACAAACTGTGGTACATCCATACAATGGAAGACGGCTCTGCCATTGAAAGGAATGATCTGCTCCCAGGAGCTACACTACAGATGAACCTTGAAAACATTATGTGAGGTGAGAAGGGCCAGACACCAAACATCACACCAAGTGCGACTTGGCTGCACTTGTAAGGTTGGTATGGAACTCCATTGTATGGTTGTAGCATACTTTATTTCACCAAACCGTATTGTTGGGTTTGACATGGTTTCCCATTGTTCAATGTCACACAGCGCTGTGATGCCCATCTCTATTGTAAAATATTTGTAGCCAATATTAATTGGGTCTTTCAACAAATGTCCATAAGTGGAACTGCTTGTTTGAAAGTTTGAACATATTTTTGTTGAATTTTGAGAGAGAGAGAGGGGGAAGAAAGAGAGGAAAGGAAAGACGGAAAGAGGGAAGGAGGGAAGGAGAGAAGGAGTGATGGAGGGAGAGAGGGAGGGAGGAAGGGAGCAAGGAACATCGAGTTGGTGTTCCACTTACAGATGCTTTCATTGGTTGCTTTTTGTATGTGCACTGACCAGAAAGAAACCAGGGATCCAACTAGCAATATTGGCCTGTTGGGAAGATGCTCTAACCACTTAGGAACCCTGCAGGGTGAAAGTCTGCATATTTTAAGGCTTTCAGTAAAAATTGCCCAAGGACCCTTCCCTAGCAGAGCATGGGGGTCAAGTATCTCCATTCTGGAATATGGAATTTCACTCTCCAATATAGCCTCACTCATCCCCAGGGGACCAGTACCAGACAGGTGGGTCCCACCTTCATGAACCTCTCTATTGGTTTGCAGTTCCCCAGGATACAATGCCATGACCTCGCTGGTCCACAGTGCCAACTGCCAAGTAGCGGGTTTCATTGTCACCACCGTAGGATGGATCTTCTCCATGACTTGCATGGGACTGGCCGAGTGGCGGGTTTGGTACATGGAGAACAGCTCCACCCCCTCCCCGGGGCTGGCCTGTGTAGGGATGTGGAAGGTCTGCACTTACCAGTCCAACAGCCTCCAGAACAGAGCCATAGCGTGTCACCGCTACACCTACAGTGACCCCTATCTGCCACTCAATATCCGCATCTCTCAGCACCTGCTGCTGGCCGCCAGAATCCTGGCTCTCTTGGGGAAAGTGCTCACAGTCATGGGCCTGCAGAGAGTGTGTGTGGCTCATCTTCAGAAGGAAAACACCTGCAATCTCTTCTTGGCTTCTGGAGTCCTGAGCATCATAGCTGGCACATCTATCTTCATTGCTGTGATATGGAACTACCACTCTGTGATGAATGAAGAGGGCATACACTTCCCGCCATCCTTCCACATCCCCTTCTGCCCCGACTGGCAGGAGATCGGCAGCACCGTCCCTGTGGCGGTTCTGGCTGCCATCCTGATTTTGTTGAGTGGGCTGTTTACCCTCTCTTACCAGTTTCCCCCTGACAGCCAAGTGTACCCCGAGGTCTCAGAAGTGTGAAATTCCCGGTTGCATAGCTTTGTAAATCCACAATGAGCAGTTTATGGGGGTGAAGTATTATCAGGATGCTCTAGGAAATAGTTCCAAGGACTCACGACCATAGCAAAGGCCATTTTGAGCAGAAAGTGGGCATTTGCTTTATGTCCAAATTGGGCTCATTGATTGGTTAATGAACTTCCATTAAAAAAAAAATTTCCAAACCAACCACTGTCCAGCCATCTTCATTATTATTGGGTAAACTAGGGGCCTGGTGCCCAAAGATTCGTGCACAGGGTGGGGGGGAGGGGCCTCTCAGCACAACCTGCACCCTGTCCAATACCGGAACCTTCATGGGAGCCCTCTCCAATCCCGGAGTTTCTGTCTGTCTTTGCAATCATATGAGGGGATTGTCTGAGACCCCAACCCAGTTTGGTTTGGTGCTCACAGATTAATAGAGGTTTTTTTTTTTTTTTTTTTTTTTGATCTATTGGTGGAGATTTCCTATCAGTGGCAGGATATGTTTCCTTTAATATTTCCTCAACACTGACAGAGCCAGGACAGCAGGGCTTGGGGGCTTCCTTAGGGTGGCAGTGCTGGGGAAGTCCCCAGACATGGCAGACAGAGGCAGACAGAGCCCAGACAGTGACAGGGATTGGGAGCTTGGGGGGCATTCCTTAGAGCAGAGCAGCGGGGGCACCCCAGAGCAGAGGCCCAGCCAGCACCCAGCCCAGACAGCAAGGCTTGGGAGCTTCCTTAGTGCTGCAGTGGCGGCGAAGTCCCCAGACATGGCAGACAGAGCCCTGACAGCAGGGCTTGGGGGCTTCCTTAGCAAGGTGGCGAAGGGAACAACCCCAGTCCCCACAGACAGAGCCAGGACAACAGGGCATGGGGACTTCCTTAGTGTGTAGGTGTGGGCGAAGCCCCCAGGCATGGCAGACAGAGCACACTGCAGGGCATTGGGGCTTCCTTCGCATGGCGCATGGCGGAGGCAGGAGTGAGAGTGGAGAGCAGGGCATGGGGGCTTCATCTCCATGGCTGCAGCGAAACCTCCAGGCCCGCAGAGAGCAGAGAACCATGGGGAGTGGGCCTAAGCCATCAGTAGGACATCCCCTGAGAGCTCCTGGATTGTAGAGGGTGCAGGTTGGGCTGAGGGACCCCCGTGCATGAATTTCGTGCACCAGGCTTCTAGTTATTATAGATAATCGATGTTATACACCTACTATGTGAAAATGAGAATTGCTGGGATTCTCACAGCTCCCTCTCAGACTCCCACTAGAAACAACAAACCTGACCTTCTTTGTCATGGCCCTAACACCTCTCCACCTGTACATGAAATTTCTGCTAGTGTGCAAAAGCAGAATAGTGGAAGGAATCCCCCTTTCATTACCGGACACAGCAATTATCATGATTCTGCCATATTCATTTTCTCTCTCCTTTCTTCCCTTCTTTTCATCTATTTCTCTTTCTCAGAAGATCTCTGAAGCAAACCCCAGACATCACATTTCTTCATCCTTATACACTTCAAAACTAGTCTCTAAAAATAGGACATTACCTTGCATAAACATAGTATGCCTTTAAAGTTAACAACTTTTTGTTGTTGTTATCAAATACTTAGAATTTTTAAAGCTTGAAAAATAATTGTACAGCCCTAGCTGGTTCGGCTCAGTGGATAGAGTGTCAGCCTGCAAACTCAAAGGTCCCGGGTTCGATTCCGGTCAAGTGCACATACCCGAGTTGTGGGCTCAATGCCCAGTGGGGGCGTACAGGAGGCAGCCTACCAATGATTCTCTCTCATCATTGATGTTTCTATCTCTCTCTCCCTCTCCACTCCTCTCTGAAATAAATAAAGATATATTTTTTTAAAATAAGTGTACAATTTTATTTATTTTATTGCATAAGATGTTCACTCTGCCTCTTAAGTCTCAATTTAAAGCACTCCCCTTTCCACACCTTCTTTGCTATTTTTGTAAAAAGATTTTGGTTTTCTGAAGAAAAGGAGCCAATTGTCCTGTTTTTGAAATTGCTACCTACCTCTTAAAGCTTAATTAGATTCCCAGTAGGCATAGGTCTAGTTTCTACAAATCTAGGTAACTGCTCTCAGAACCACACCCGATAGGTATACCCTGTTTGAAAAAAATATTTCTCTCCCATGCTTCATGGGTTTTCCAACTTACTCCCTGGGTAAGGTGAAAGTCCCCCCTTCCCCTACTAACATCCTCATCTCATTACATTCCAAAATCATTTTGATAGGCATGTCAGGAGAGACAACAACTTCAGCTCACTCACTGACTGGTGGCTTCTTTCAGCTAATATTAACTAGATGACTTTCATGCGAGAAGTGCCTCTAAAACATCCAGACAAGAATTTGGAGACATAACTTACACTTGAACCACACCCTCTGTTCCATTGCTCACAGCTCTGCAGAAGTTTCAAGGGACTCAATTAAAACTCAACCATTAACTGGGGGAGGTCTTTAATAGGTTTAAATTGAGACAGACTCACTTCAATGTGAGAGCTACAGGAGAGAAATCCAAGGGCTGACATGAAATGACTTTCTTCTCAAAGAGTACTTAAGTCTCTGAGAGCAGAGTGTCTGACAAAATTTCCCCCTGGGTCATAAGTCTATCAGCTATTTAAACATGTGTTCCAAAGATATTGCCTGTGGACCCCAGAATATTCAGTGGATCCTTTGGCTGTGGGCAAGGGATGCTTCCCTCTTCCCTCTGATAGAGCAAGTGTAAAGTGGTAGAAGCATTCTTTAGGAAATGCCCCTTCTCTGCCTGCTATAATTTGCACAATGTCCTTAGAACTGGTAGGAAGTCACAGCCTCTGCATTGAGTGAGAGACCCTGGCCCCCATCCCAGGGTCCCATGGGACATTCAGGGCTGGCCTTGGGCCAAGTCTTACCCATTCTCCTTGCAGCTGTGGAATGGCTGGGAAATGGTTCCGAGGTAAACACCACGTTCCCCCCACCCCATGTAATCTGTCCTCAAAGTAGGCCTTGTTAACTGACTGACAGGACATATAAGTTTGAAACCAGACCTGTGTTATTTAAGTCAGTCAAACCACTGGATATTTGAAAAAGGAAGCTCTTGGGAGACATGTTTCTGAATTCCACACATTGTCCAAACACATTTCTTCACCATTTCCTCACATTGATAAATGATTTACAATTCTTTTCCAAGTATTTCCTACAGTTTACTGCTGCTTTTCGTGATTCTCTGTGATTCCTTAGACTGGAGTAAAGTGTGCTTTCTGATCTTTCACCAGGATTTTCCCGCATTAGACCAATTTCTTTCTTCCCTCTGGGCTCACATTGAGAAATGATTTACACTTGTTTTCCAAAGCCTTGCATAGTTTACTGTTGCTTTTCAGTGAGTACTCTGAGGTTTCTAACACTGCTATACTCTGCTTTCTGCTCTCTTTCCTGGATATCACCACACTGTACAAACATATTTCCACTTTCTTTCCCCACAGAGCGATGTGATTTGTACTTGTTGTCCAATCAGTTTGTGTAAATAAGTGCTGATTTTCAGTCAGTTACAAATGGTTTCTAACACTGTGCTGTTGTGGGCTTCTGCTCTTCTGCACAAACTTCCCCATATAGTCAAACACCTTTGTACAGTATTTCCTCATGTTCATAAGTGATTTGCATCTGCTTTCTGTCTGTATTGTAGAGATTATAGCTGCTGTTCAGTGATTTCAATGTGCTATCAAAAGTGTTCTCTAATGTATGTATTGCTCTATGGCACTGATTTCTCCTTGTGCTCAAACACTGTTCTTCACTCTTTCCTCACATTCCAATTGCTTTTAAATTCTGTTCTAACGGTTTTGTCATTTACTGCTGCTTTTCAATGAATTCTCAATGGTTTCCAACTCCTTGCCATGGTGTACATATTGTTCTTTTAATTTGATTCAACCACCTTGTACAAACACCTTTAGAGACTCTTTCCTCACACTCCTACATGACTTTCACTTGTCTTCTCACTTTTAGGTATATGTCACTGCTGATTTTCAAGGAATCCCTAGGGCTTCTAACACTGTGCTCCCCTGCGTTTACAGCTGTCTTTCCGTGATTTTCCTGCATTGTACAAATACCTTTCTTCATGCTTTCCTCACAGTGAGGAAAGATGTACACTTGTCTTCTCACATTTTACTATCGTTTCCTGCTGCGTTTCCATGAATACAGAGTGGTTTCTAACACAGTTATAGTATGCTAACTGCTCTATCTCATGGATATCCCCGCATTTTACCAACTCCTTTATACATTCTTTCCTCAAGTTTTCTAACCATTGGGGATCAGTTACTGCTGCTTTCCTATGAATTACTGGTGGTGTTTAAAACTGTGCAGTAATGTGCATCCTGCTCTATTGAAGGGATTTCCACACATTGTACAAACACCTTTCTTCAACATTTCCTCACATTGAGAAATGCTTTACACTTCTTTTCCAAGTATTTCCTACAGTTGACTGCAGCTTTCCGTAAGTTCTCAGTGGTTTCTTAGATTGGGGCAGAGTGCGCTTTTCTGCCCTTTCCCCGAGATTTTCCCGCATTGTACCAACTTCTTTCTTCCCTCTGTGCTCACAATGGGAAATCATTTACTGTTGTTTTCCAGCTCTTTTCTATAGTTTACTGTTGCTTTTCAGTGAGTACCCATAGGTTTCTATCACTGCTATACTCTGCTTCCTGCTCTCTTTCATGGATATCACCACCATGTACAAACACCTTTCTAGACCCGTTTCTCACTTTCCAAAATGACTTATACCTGTGTTCTATTTGGTGTTACTGCTGGTTTTCAGCAAATTCCTAGGGCTTCTTACACTGTGATCTCCTTGGGTTACAGCCTTCTCAAGGACTTTTCCCTCATTGTACAGAAACCTTTCTTCCTTCTTTGCTCACAGTGAGAAATGATATATACTTGTTTTCCAACTATTTTGTACTAGAGGCCCAGTGCATGATTGAATCATGCACGTGTAGGGTCCCCTACACGCTTTCCCTTTCGATCACGGGGAGCTGGGTGCCTGTCCGCTGGTGCACCAGGCACCGGAGGCTTCTGAAAGGCATCCAGCTCCCACACTTTTGCTTTC
Organism: Ia io; assembly: GCA_025583905.1. NCBI lineage: Eukaryota > Metazoa > Chordata > Mammalia > Chiroptera > Vespertilionidae > Ia > Ia io. Next base: position 1,611,204 of record JAJQQW010000025.1, on the reverse strand, counting down.
GATCGCTGGTGCACCAGACCTTTCTAAAAGCCTCAGACGTGGCGGAGGCTTCTGAAAGGCCTGGTGCCTGAGTGGACAGGCACCATCTCCCATGCTTTCCTTTCGATCGCTGGTGCACCAGGCCTTTCAGAAGCCCCCTGCATGGCGGAGGCTTCTGAAAGGCCTGCTGCCTGAGTGGACAGGCACCCAGCTCCCACGCTTTCCTTTCCATCGCTGGTGCACCAGGCCTTTCAGAAGCCTCTGGCGTGGCAGAGGCTTCTCAAAGGCCTGCTGCCTGAGCGGACAGGTACTCAGCTCCCCCGCTTTTGATGGTCCCGGGGGTGATGTCAGCTCATTGCCCCAGAGGCCCCTTCTGTGCCGCAGCACAGCCATGGCGCAGACGCTGAGCTCATGCTGCTGCTGGCGGCGCAGCTCAGCGTCCCGCCAGCCCAATCAGCTACCCCGGCCACCCCGAGTCCCGCCCCCCCGCGCCTCCTGGCCAATCATGGGCATAGCAAAGGTACATTCAATTTGCATATTTGTCTATTATTAGGTAGGATTGTTTACTGTTGTGTTTTTGAGAATTCACAATGTATCCAACACACTTATTGTATGCTTACTGCTCATTTCATGGATATCACCTCCTTTTTCCAACTCCTTTCTGCATTCTTTCCTCACATAGAGATGTGATTTTTACTTGTTTCTTAACCATTGGTATCAGTTATTGCTGCTTTCCAATGAACTACTGGTGTTTTTTCACACTGTGCTATAGTGTGCTTTCAGCTCTATTCAAGGTATTTCCACTCGTTGTACAAGCATTTTTCTTTACCATTTCCTCATATTGATAAATGATTTACAATTCTTTTCCAAGTATTTCCTACAGTTTACTGCTACTTTGCGTGATTCTCAGTGATTTCTTAGTCTGGGGTAGAGTGTGCTTTCTGCTCTTTACACGGGATTTTCCCTCATTGTACAAAAACCTTTCTTCACTCTTTCCTCACAGTGAAAAATGATGTACACTTGTTTTATAACTAGTTTGTGTCCGTTACTGCTCCATTTCAGTGAATACAGAGTGATTTCTACCCAGATATAGTATGCATAATGCTTTATTTCATGGATATCCGCGCATGTTACAAACATTTTTCTACATTCTTTCCACACATAGACAAGTATGTTTTACTGGTTTTCCAACATTTTTGGGATCACTTATTGCTGCTATCCAATGAAATACTGTTGGTTTTTATCACTGTGCTATACTGTGCTTCCTGCTCTATGTAAAATATTTCCACACATTGTCTAAACACATTTATTCTCCATATCCTCACATTGATAAATGATTGACAATTCTTTTCCAAGTATTTCCTACAGTTTACTGCTGCTTCATGTGATTCTCAGTGATTTCATAGATTGGGGTACAGTGTGTTTTCTGCTCTTTTCACGGGATTTTCCTTCATTGTACCAACTTCTTTCTTCTCTCTGTGCTCACAATGGGAAATTATTTATTCTTGTTTTGCAACTCTTTTATATAATTTACTGTTGCTTTTCAGTGAGTACCCAGAGTTTTCTAACACTGCTATACTCTGCTTTCTGCTCTCTTTCATGGATATCACCACAATGTACAAACACCTTTCTAGACTCTTTCCTCACATTCCTAAATTACTTTCACTTGTGTTCTCTCTATTGGGTGTTAGTGCTGGTTTTCAGCGAATTCCTATGGCTTCTATCACTTTGCTCTAGTGTGGTTAGTGCCATCTTCAAGGGATTTTCCCTCATTGTACAGAATCCTTTCTTCCCTCTTTGCTCACAGTGAGAAATGATATACACTTGTTTTCCAATTATTTTGTATGGTTTACTGCTGTGTTTTAGAGAATTCACAATGGTATCCAACACAGTTATCTTATGCTTACTGGTTGATTTAATAAATATCATCTCCTTTTACAAACTCCTTTCTACATTCTTTCCTCACAAAGAGAAGTGAGTTTTGCTTTCTTTCCTTTGGTATCAGTTACCGCTGATTTCCTATTTATTACTGGTATTTTCTATCACTGTGCTATAGTGTGCTTTCCACTCTTTACACAGGATTTTCCTGCATTGGAGTAAATTCTATCTTCCCTCTGTGCTCACATTGAGAAATGATTACACTTGTTTTCCAATGCTTTTGTATTGTTTACTGTTGCTTTTCAGGGAGTACTCAGAGCTTTCTAACACTGCTATACCCTGCTTCCTGCTCTCTTCCATGGATATCACCACATTTTACAAACACCTTTCTACATTCTATCCCCACAGGACCATGTGATTTTTAGTCGTTGTCTGAAGCATTTTGTATAAGTTACTGGTGTTTTTCATTCAGTTACTAGTGGTTTGTAACACTGTGCTATGGTGTGCTTCTGTTCTTTAGCACTCAGATGCCTACATTGTCAAAACTTTTGTGCAGTTTTTCTTCATGTTCATAAGTGAATTCCCCCTGTTTCCATCTGTATTGTAGAGATTACAGCTGCTGTTCACTGATTTCACAGTGCTTTCAAAAGTGTTCTCTAATGTGTGTATTGCTCTTCATCACTGATTTCTCCTTGTGCTCAAACACAGTTCTACACTCTTTCCTCACATTCCAAATGCTTTTCAATTGTGTACTAACAGTTTTGTCATTTACTGCTGCTTTTCAGTGAATTCTCATTGGTTTCTCTGTGCCATGGTATACGTATTGCTCTTTTTCTTTGATTCAGTCAACCTTGTACAAACACCTTTCTAAATCTCTTTCCTCACATTCCTAAGTGACTTTCACTTGTCTTCTCTCTATTAGGTATATGTCACTGCTGATTTTTAGAGAATTCCTAGGGCTTCTAACACTGTGCTCTAGTGTGGTTACAGCTTTTACTTGATTCTCCCGCATTGTACAAATACCTTTATTCATGCTTTCCTAAAGGAGAGGAAGGTGTACATTTTTCTTCCAAAGATTTAGTATCATTTACTGCTGTGTTTTTCAATACAGAGTGGTTTCTAACACAGTTATAGTATGCTTATTGTGCTATCTCTTGGACATCCCCCATTTTACAAACTCCTTTTTACATTTTTTCCTCACATAGAGAAGTTAGTTTTGTTTTCTAACCATTGGTATCAATGATATACACTTGTTTTCTAAGTATTTCCTACAGTTTACTGCAGCTTTTCATGATTCTCGGTGATTTCTTGTAGAGATTACAGGTGCTGTTCACTGATTTCAAAATACTTTCAAAAGTGTGCTCTAAAGTGTGTATTGCCCTTCAGCACTGATTTCTCCTCGTGCTCAAAAACCGTTCTAGAGTCTTTTCTCATTTTCAAAAGAGATTTTTACTTGTTTTCTAACTATTTTGTCGTTTACTGCTGCTTTTCAGTGAATTCTCATTGGTTTCTATCACTGTGCTATATTGTGCATATTCCTCTTTTTCATTATTTCACGGACTTTTATATTCAACTTTCTGGACTCTTTCCTCTCATTCAAAGTGACTTGCACTTGTCTTCTCTCTATTTGGTGTACATCAGTGCTGATTTTCATCAAATTCCTAGCGCTTCAAACATTGTGCTCCAATGTGGTTACAGCTGTCTTTAAGCGATTTTCTCTCATTGTACAAAAACACTTTTTCACTCTTTCCTCACAGTGTGAAATGATGTACATGTATTTCCAACAATTTTTTATCACTTACTGATGAGTTTAAGTGAATTCACAGTGGTTTTCTAGAATAGTTTGACAATCCTTACTGCTCTATTTCACGTACATCACCGCATTTCACAAACTCCTTTTAATATATTTTCCTCACATAGAGAAGTGAGTTTTACTTGTTTTGAAACCATTTGCATCAGTTACTGCTCCTTTTCAGTGAATTACATTGGGTTTTTAACACTGTGCTACATATAGTGTGCTTACTGCTCTACTTAAGGCATTGCCACACATTGTAAAAACATTCTATCCCCACAGGACATAGAATGTTTTTTTCTTCACCATTTCCTCACATTGAGAAATGATTTACACTACTTTTCCAAGTATTTCCTACAGTTTACTGCTGCTTTTCTATAATTTTCCAGTGATTTCTTAGATTGGGGTATATTGTGCTTTCTGCTCTTTACCTGGGATTTTCCCAAATTGTACCAACTTTTTTCTTCCCTCTGTGCTCTCAATGGGAAATGATTTACTCTTGTTTTCCAACCCTTTATTATAGTCTACTGTTGTTTTTCCGTGGGTACCCAGAGGTTTCCAACACTGCTATACGTTGCATCCTGCTCTCTTTCATGGATATCACCTCATTTTACAAACACCTTTCTACTTTCTATCCTCACAGAGCGATGTGATTTTTACTTGTCTTAAGCATTTTGTATAAGTTACTGGTGTTTTTCATTCAGTTACTAGTGGTTTGTAACACTGTGCTATGGTGTGCTTCTGCTCTTTAGCACTGAAATACCCACATTGTCAAACACTTTTGTATAGTCTTTCCTCATGTTCATAAGTGATTTCCACCTGTTTTCTGCTGATTTCAAAGTGCTTTCAAAAGTGTGGTCTAACTTATGTATTGCTCTTCATCACATGTCTCCTAGTGCTCAAACACCGTTCTACACTCTTTCCTAAAATTCTGAAGTGATTTTTCACTTGTTTTCTAACTATTTTGTCATTTACTGCTGCCTTTCAGTGAATTCTCATTGGTTTCTAATATTGTACTATGTTGTGCATATTGCTCTCTTTTATTGATTCAACTGCATTGTACAAGCACCTTTCTAGACTCTTTTCTCACATTCCTAAGTGACTTTCACTTGTCTTATCTCTATTTGGTGCTCGTCACTGATGATTTTCAGTGAACTCCTAGGGCTTCTAAGACTGTGCTCTAGTGCGGTTACAGCTTTCTTTATGTGATTTTCCCACATTGTACAACCACCTTTCTTCAACATTCCTCACATTGAGAAATGCCTTACAATTCTTTTTCAAATATTTCCTACAGGTTACCTCAGCTTTTCTTAAATTCTCAGTGATTTCTTATATTGGGTATAGTGTGTTTTCTGCTCTTTACACGGGATTTTACCACACTGTATCAACTTCTTTCTTCCCTCTGTGCTCACATTGAGAAATCATTTACTCTTGTTTTCCAGCTCTTTTCTATAGTTTACTGTTGCTTTTCAGTGAGTACCCAGAGGTTTCTAACACTGCTATACTCTGCTTCCTGCTCTCTTTCATGGATATCACCACATTGTACAAACACCTTTCTAGACACTTTCCTCATGTTCCAAAGTGATTTTCACTTGTCTTCTCTCTATTCGGTGTATGTCACTGCTGATTTTCAGTGAATTCCTAGGGCTTCTAACAATGGGCTCTATTGCCATTACAGCTGTCTTTATGTGGTTTTCCCGCATTGTACGAAACTTATCTTCCCTCTTTCCTCACAGTGAGAAATGATGTAGACTTGTTTTCCACTGATATTGTATCATTTACTGCTGTGTTTCAGTGAATACAGAGTGGTTTCTAACACAGTTATAGTATGCTAACTGCTCTATTTCTTTGTTGGAGACCGGGTGTAAGCTGACAGCGTCCTTGCACCCGAAGGGACCGACAAGAATTAGTCCCTTCCCACGCAGTGTCCCCTGACTTGTTTTGATCTAACTTGTTTTGATGGCACATTCCTATTGTCAGCAGATGAGTAGAATAGAGAGGCCTTTCATAGCTTATCAAAAGTCTGTAAATATTTACCAAGAACTTGGCCTCCTGCTTTATCTTACAGATTAAGAAGGACAGAGAGTACATTCCCCTTTGTTGACCTCCTATTCAGTATTTGTGTATAAAAGGCATTGTATAGTCAATAAAGCAAGCTGCAGTAGCTCGATGGCTTGCTGAGGTGCAGTCGATCGATGACTACCTGCAGACTCCTCCCGATCCCTCTGTCCTGTCTTTCTTTCTTTTCTCAATTCCCACCTCCCTACCTCAGCCCGGTTCAACCTGTCAGGCTGGCCCTGACAAATTGGCGCCACAAACAGGGACCTGAGGACTTGGAAAGCACGGTGAGGAACTCCTCAAAGTAAAGAGTGCACTCGATAAGAAGTGAGGAGAAATGTTTTGATAGTCGGGAGTAAAGCATGGGACAAGTAGAGTTTAGAGAAAATGCCCTTTATGGGAAAATGTTGAAGTCTATGTGATCCCAAAATAATGTTGTTTCTTGTTCAAATTAGAATCTTAGTGTGTGTATGGAATTTAAAATCTGTAATAAGTGGAACTCCACTGTTAAAACTGCCTCTAGTGAGGAGAGATTCAAAGGTGGCATGAGAGGGCATGGCTATCTGCTCTCCCGAAATAAGATTACTTGCAATTAGATTACTTAAGGTTACATTTAAAAATTATAATACAACTCGGAGGGGAATGCTAATCTTGGCCAAATTGGGTGTGAGTTGTTACTTCAGAAAGCCAAAAAGAAAGAAACAATTTGAGATATGTCTATCTTTTAAGCATGAAAAGAAATTTGGCCAGATCTATTACTAATGTTTCTCCTGAAGTAAGCAGGATGTGGGGGAAAGGAGAGACACGTGAGGATCCAATATGGATGCCCACTCTCCCAGTATACAAATTTAAAGATTCCTTTCTCGCCAAGAAAAAGTCTTAAAAATTTAGAAATGTGTCTGGAATTTCTGTACTAATGGGGAGATAACTTAGCTGTAAGAAAAAATGCATGCATAGTCTGATTTCAGACATTTAGATTGTCTTCAGCTGGAATCTCTCTGCAAAAGCTATAGAAAATTAAAAACCCAGAACTGGTTCTTTTTCCTAAGAAAAATGGCAAAAAAGTCTTCTTGAAAGAAATCCAAGCTAATTCCAGCAGCAGGATTTCCATTTCCATAAAAAAGAGTAGTTTTTAAGACTTTGTATTGTTTACTCTTTGTATTGTTTAACCTCAGTCAAAGTTAACTTTTTTTAAAGCCTTCAAGAAAATAAGTAAATTTATTTGTCATAGAATTTATCCAAAGTGATGCTTTAAAATAATTATAATTGACTCTAGAATCTCAAAGAATTTGTTAAAATATAAATAAATAATGATATTAATTATAAAGATCTAAGTAGCCCAGGTAACTGGCTATGCCCTTTACTAATAGAGGAAGAAGGCGGCTTGCCTTTCCCCCAGCAGACAGGTCAGTCTCCTGCCAGTAGCCATTTTAAGGAATGTGGTAGTTTACATTTAAATAAACCAAACCTAGTTTTCCAGAGCCACTGGCAAATAAAAAGTAAAGTTTAAATTTGCCTCATAAAAAACCTAGAGGACAGAATTAAGGCTATTGATTATGTCTTTCATTTTTTCTTAGAAATATAAAAGTGTTGTTAATCGAAGAACTACTAAATATTTAACTTACAAGCTTTAAAAGTTCAAAGTACAAATTATATTAGGAGAAATTATATAATTGTGGTAATTAAATATCTAAAGTATAAGAACTTATTTTTGAGAAAATAAAATGTATTTTCTCTAATAACAGTTTAAGATCTAATTGATATCTTAAGATAATTATAAAAGGTATTATAATCTTTAAATCATATATAGATATAGATATTTGATAGTTTTTTTTTTTTTTCCATGTTAAAATTTCAAGGTCTTAACAGAGATGATTCTTAGAAAGCTCCAAGGGCCCGGAGTTATACAGGACATTTATTCTCTCTTCTTAAAGGAAATCTTTTTAAAACAGATCTAATATACTTGGGGTTACATAGAAAACCTTGTCAAATAGAAATTAATACATATTTTGTAAATATTATAAAGGTTTTGACCTCTTAAGAAGGGCAAAGTGAAGTAACTAAATATTTCTAAATATTACTTCCAGTTTGAAATTAAATTGCCATGGCCTAGAGCAAAGAATATCCTTACATAACATTATTCTACAAAGTTATTATAATTTTTGATATTTTACAACAGCATATTGTACAATTATCCCAAACAAACTTACAAACTAATTCTTTGAATGTTTGGCAGCAATTTTAAAAAGGAGTTGAGGCCTCTTAGGAAGGGACTTGAGCATTCTATGTTGGCCTCTCTTGTTCTTTTTGCCAAGAGAAACTCTCCCACAGCTGTTGCCTGAGCTTTCTGTTCATGCTGAGGTTGAAGCCTCATAGTGGCTGGTACCATAGATCTGTCTCTTGCCCAACGGTGTGAGCTGGGCCCTCTATGGAGAAGAAACCTGGGTTCCCAAGATATATGATCAGTGCCGGGGCCCCGCCAGCAGGCAAGGGGATCCCAAGGCAGGTGCTGGGCGTGGAGGCCACAGGGGCATAGGCTACCAAGGAGACAGAACTGAACCTCACATCACCCTGCTTGGCCCCGGAGGATGGCTGGTTAGCCAGAGATGGGTAAGATTCCTCAAGGAAGGAACAACCTAAGACAGGCACAGTCGCAGAGGGGCCATCAGGAGAGAACTTGGGGGTCAACAGAAGTGGGGCACAGATCCTCACCCCCCCCCCCCAACATTACAGGGGCCTGAACTCTAGCCCCTTCTGAGGGAGGTCTCCTGCCCCATGGCTGCTTCGTGCTTCCCATGCCCAGCTCATATCAGGACCCAGACAGCAGGGACAGACTTGGCTGGCAACAGCTGCCCTATATCTAAATCCAGCTTAACACCAGGAATGCTCAGGGCTTTCTCAAGGATGCAAAATAGTCCTTTCCATTAATATTTACAGGGTAAACTAAGATTGTTATTAGAGTATCAAATTTAACAGTAAAATAGTAGTCAAGTTTTCAGATTAATTTAAATTGGCTAATTGAAATAAGTGAATAGTTCATCTCATAGTAATATTGCTTAACATGCAATGAACCTAAAGCAGTCATATTTTTGTGCAGAAAATTAAAATTTAAAGTTATCAAGACTACATTATACAAATTTTCCAAAAGCCTCCTATTAATTAAATCAAAAAAGGGGGAGATAGTGGAAAAATATTATGTAAGGAAAAATATCCTAAAAGTAAATTACATCTAGAAAAATTTTTTTACTTTGAAAATTAATTTTCATTTGTAATACTCACAGCAAGACACCCATAAAATCTTATGGTGTCAAAACAAGCCAAAGGAAAATCGTTTGGGCAAAAAATAAAAAAAAAAGGATCCTAAGTCAAATTTATAGAAAAGATTTATTTATTAACCTTTGGTCTAGAATACGTTTGTATATTTCCACAAAAACCCATATAGATTCCTGCAACAAAGGATCCCAGAGAGGACCTGATAGAACTGTTCCAGCCACAGAATAGGCAGTGGCCCACAAGAACAGAGGAGAAATAGTCCAGAAATAAAAATAGTAAAGATGCCTTACCTTGCTAGCAGTCAGTACCTATACATTGCTGCAGGTTGCCCAGGACCAAGGGCAAGGAAGGTCAGTGTGCATACTTCCAGATCATGTGTGCACACCCTTCTGCATAGAAGTCAAAATATTGGATGTTTTGTGTTCTACCGGGACCCCTGGGCTTACGGGCTTGCCTTATTTCTAACACAGGGAATAGTATTAACTGCCACATTAAAAGAAATGTTATACCTCAGGCATTAACCATTTTTACAGATAGATCCAGTTCTAAAAAGGCTGGATCTACTACAGCAGGGGAGCAAAGGTCCTTCAAACCCCTTATATTTCAGTAGAAATACAAGCTCTTATTTATACCTTAACAGATTTTGCTACAGAGCCCATCAACCTATAGTAATAGTGCTTATGTGGTAAGTATAGCAAAAATTATTGAAACAGCTACTATAGAGCACACTAATTCAGAGGAACTTTTCATTTAATTTTCAGTCTTTAAAATATTATTTGAGAATGACAATTTCCATATTTTATTAGAAGCAATGTACTCAATATATTATCCACCTTCCTGTGCCAACTTTAGGGGTAAATCCCCGAGGACTTAAACATAATCAAATCTAGCAAAATAAATATCACTCAATTGTAGAAAGAGCCAATCATACTCTTAAAATTATTTTACTAAAAGAAAAAGGGGGAGACAGTTGTTATGTGTCACCTCAAGAAAAGCTCAGTCATGCTTTTTATACTTTAAAAATATTTTGAATTGTGATGCAGAGGATCGTACAGCAGGTGAAAGGCATCAGGCCTCCTGTACAATAGCCTCCACTGAGTCAGCTAGGTGGAAGGAAGCATAAACCAGAAAAGAGTTTTATCAGATTCAGTAATAATGTGGGGAAGAGGTTGTATTTTATATCTTTCCAGAAGGAGCAATACAGCCAATTCGGGTACCAGAGCGTTACGTGTGTCCAATGGACCCAGAGAAGCTCCTTTGTCCCTTCACTCAAAAGGACTAAGTACTGCCCTAATGACAGCAAAGCAGAGGAAGAAGAAAACTGAAAGCTACACAAGGGACTGAGATGCCAACATAGAGTCATCTGAAGAAGTTAATGACTAAAGTACAGCAGATTGTGGAAAAGCAAGAAGTTGAAGCTACTTCTTCAACCATGTTCCTATACAACAGCAGCAAAGGAGACTTTCATTTAGTAGCTAAAAATGTTAACATGTCCATAGTTTTGATTTCTTTCTTATTGTTTTGTTATTATTTAATAGCGAGAGTTTTGCTCTTGACATTCAAGTTTTGAAATGATAACATGTATGTAGTTTAGTTTTGCATTGGCATTGTTTGCAATTATTTTAATATTAGAGCTTTATTATTAATGTTAAAATTTTACTTTTAAAATTAGTAGCTTAAAAATAAATAGAGAAGGGGGAACTTTTGGAGACCGGGTGTAAGCTGACAGAGTCCTTGCACCCGAAGGGACCAACAAGAATTAGTCCCTTCCCACGCAGTGTCTCCTGTCTTGTTTTGATCTAACTTGTTTTGATGACACATTCCTGTTGTCAGCAGATGAGTAGAATAAGAGAGGCCTTTCATAGCTTATCAAAAGTCTGTAAATATTTACCAAGAACTTGGCCTCCTGCTTTATCTTACAGATTAAGAAGAACAGAGAGTACATTCCTCTTTGTTGACCTCCTATTCAGTATTTGTGTATAAAAGGCATTGTATAGTCAATAAAGCGAGCAGCAGTAGCTCGACTGGCTTGCTGAGGTGCAGTCGATTGATGACTACCTGCAGACTCCTCCTGATCCTGCTGTCCTGTCTTTCTTTCTTTTCTCAATTCCCACCTCCCTACCTCAGCCCGGTTCAACCTGTCAGGCTGGCCCTGACATTTCATGGATATCCCCACATTTTACAAACTTCTTTCTACATTCTTTTCTCACATAGATGTGACTTTTACCTGTTTTCTAACCAGTTGCAATCAGTTACTGCTGCTTTCCAATGAATTACTGGTGGTTTTTAACACTGTGCTGTAGTGTGCTTCCTGCTCTATTTGAAGGGATTTTCATGCATTGTATAAACACCTTTCTTCAACATTGCCTCACATTGAGAAATGCTTTACACTTCTTTTTTTCATGAATTTTCTACAATTTACTGCAGCTTTTCGTAATTTCTCAGTGATTTCTTAGATTGACGTAGAGTGTGCTTTCTGCTCTTTACATGGGATTTTCTCACATTGTTCCAACTTCTTTCTTCCCTCTGTGCTCACATTGAGAAATGATTTACTCTTTTTTTTTCCATTTTTTTATTAAGGTATTATATGTGTACATATTTTACCATTGCCCCCCCACCCCACTCCCATACATGCCCTCACCCCCCAGTGTTTTGCGTCCATTGCTAATGCTTATATTCATGCATACAAATCCTTCGATTGATCTCTTATCTCCCCCACCTCTCCCTAACCTTCCCGCTGTAATTTGACAGTCTATTTGATGCTTTTCTGCCTCTATATCTATCTTTTTGTTCATCAGTTTATAATGTTCTTTATTATTCACAAATGAGTGAGATCATGTGGTATTTTTCTTTCATTGACCAGCTTATTTCACTTAGCATAACGTTCTCCAGTTTCATCTAGGTTGCTGCAAATGGTAAGAATTCCTTCTTTTTTAGTGGCCGCATAGTATTCCATTGTGTTGATGTACCATAGTTTTCTCATCCAGTCATCTGTTGACGGGCACCTAGGCTGTTTCCAAATCTTAGCTATTGTAAAATGTGCTGCTATGAACATAGGGGTGCATATATCCTTTCTGATTGGTGTTTCTATTTTCTTAGGATATATTCCTAGGAGTGGGATTACTGGTTCAAATGGGAGTTCCATTTTTAGTTTTTTGAGGAAACTCCATACTATTCTCCACAGTGGCTGCACCAGTCTGCATTCCCACCAGCAGTGCACGAGGGTTCCTTTTTCTCCACATCCTCGCCAACACTTGTCCTTTGTTGATTTGTTGATGATAGCCATTCTGACAGGTGTGAGATGATACTTCATTGTTGTTTTTGTTTGCATCTCTTGGATAATTAGTGACTTTGAGCATGTTTTCATGTGTCTCTTGGACTTCCTTCTGTCTTCTTTTGAAAAGATTCTATTTAGGTCCGTTGCCCATTTTTTTTTGGATCATTTATCTTCCTTTTACTAAGATGTATAATCCTTTTACTATAAATGTTGGAGATTATAACTTTATCAGTGATAACATTTGCAAATATGTTCTCCCATACAGTGGGCTTTCTTGTTGCTTTGTTGATGGTTCCTTTTGCTGTGCAAAAGCTTTTATTTTGATGTAGTCCCATTTGTTTATTTTCTCTTTAGCTTCCATTGCCCTTGGAGCAGTATCAGTGAAGATGTTCTTTCAGCATATGTCTGAGATTTTGCTGCCTGTGGATTCCTCTAGTATTTTTATGGTTTCCCATCTTATGTTCAAGTCCTGTATCCATTTTGAGTTTATTTTTGTGTATGGTGTAAGTTGGTGATCTAGTTTCATTTTTTTTTTCATGTATCTGTCCAATTTTCCCAACACCATTTATTGAAGAGACTGTCTTGACTCCATTGTATGTTCATGCCTCCTTTGTCAAATATTAATTGAGCATAGTGGTTTGGGTCAATATCTGGATTCTCTTTTCTATTCCATTGGTCCATATGTCAGTTCTTGTGCCAGTACCAGGCTGTTTTGAGAACAATGGTTTGTAATACAGCTTGAAATCTGGTATTGAGATCCCTCCTACTTTATTCTTCTTTCTCAGGATTGCTGTGGCTATTCGGGGTCTTTTTTTTTTTCCAGATGAATTTTTGCAGAGTTCTTTCTAGGTCTGTGAAATATGCCGTTGGTATTTAATGGGGAGTGCATTGAATCTATAGATAGCTTTGGGTAGTATGGGCATTTTAATGATGTTGATTCTACCAATCCATGAATATGATATGTTCTTCCATCAGTCTACGTCTTCCTCTATATCTTTTTTCAGTGTCCTGTAGTTTTCCACGTATAGTTCTTTTACCTCCCTTAGTTAAGTTTATTCCTAGGTATCTTAATTTTTTTGGTACGATGGTAAATGGGATTGCTTTTTTAGTCTCTCTTTCTGTAAGTTCACTATTGGTGTATAGAAATGCCATAGGTTTCTTGGCATTAATTTTGTATCCTGCAACATTGCCCAATGCATTTATTAAGTCTATTAGTTTTTTGATGGAGTCTTTTGGGTTTTTTTTTATGTACAATATCATGTCATCTGCTAATAAGGACACCTTTATTCTTCTTGTCTAATTTGGATTCCTTTTATTTCTTCTTCTTGTCTAATTGGTGTGGCTAATACTTCCAGTACTATGTCAAACAGGAGTGGTGAGAGTGGGCATCCCTGTCTTGTTCCTGTTCATAGGGGAAATGGTTTTAGTTTTTGCCCATTGAGTATGATGTTAGCTGTGGGTTTATCATATATAGTTTTTATTATGTTGAGGTATTATCCTTCTATTTGCCCAACTTGTTGAGAGATTTTATCAAGAAAGGATGTTGAATTTTGTCAAATGCATTTTCTGCATCAATTGATAAAACTATGTGATTTTTATCTCTCAATTTGTTTATGTGATATATCACATTTATTGATTTGAGGATATTTTACCATCCTTGCATTCTTGGGATAAATCCTACTTGGTCATGGTGTATGATCTTTCTGATGTACTACTGGATCCAATTTCCTAGAATTTTGTTGAGAATTTTGGCATCTATGTTCATGAGGGATGTTGGCCTGTAATTCTATTTCATTGTGTTGTCTTTATCTGGTGTTGGTATTACGGTGATGCTGGCTTCATAGAATGAGATTGGAAGTGTTCCTTACCCTTGAATTTTATGGAATGGTCTGAGGAGGATAGGTTTTAATTCTTCCTTGAATGTTTGGTAAAACTCTCCTGTGAACCTGTCTGTCCCTGGGCTTTTGTTTACCAGAAGCTTTTTGATGACTGCTTCAATTTCTTCCATCGTTATTGGATTATTGAGCTATTTAGATTCTTTTTGATTGAGTTTTGGAAGGTTATATTTTTCTAGGAATATGTCCATTTCCTCCAGGTTATCCAGTTTGTTGAAATAGAATTGTCCGTAGTATTTTTTAACAATCATTTGTATTTCAGTGGGGTCTGTTGTTATTTCTCCTCTTTCATTTCTGATTTTGTTTATTTGGGTCCTCTCTCTTTACTTCTTGGTGAGCCTGGCTATAGGTTCCTCAATCTTATTTATCCTTTCAAGAACCAGCTCTTGATAGTTGATCTTTTGCTTTTTGTTTTTGTCTTTATGTCTTTTATCTCTGCTCTGATCTTTATTATTTCCTTCCTTCTGCTTACACTGGGCTTTTCTTGTTGCTCTCTTTTTAACTCTTTGAGTTGTAGGGTTAGGTGATTTATTAACATTGTTTCTTGTTTTTTGCAGTAGGCTTGTAGAGCTATGAACTTCACTTCAAGGCTGCTTTAGCTGTGTCCCATAGATTTGGGATTGTTGTGTTTTCATTGTAGTTTGTTGTCATGATGTTTTTTATTTCTTCTTTGATCTCTCTGATAACCCAGTCATTGTTTTTAATTTGCATGCTGTTTACTCTCCATGTGTTTGATTTTTTTTGATTTGTTTTTATTGTAGTTGATTTCCAGTTTTATGCCACTGTGATCTGAGAAGATGCTTGATATGATTTATATCTTCTTGAATTTGAAGAGACTTTGCCTGTGACCCAATAGTTGGTCTATCTTTGAAAATGACTCATGTGCACTTGAGAAGAATGTATATTCTGTGGCTTTGGGGTGAAATGTTCTGAAGATGTCAATTAATTCCATCTGGTCTAGTGAGTCATTTAGGATTGATGTTTCTTTGCTGATTTTTTGTTTAGAGGATTTGCCCAATGGTGATAGTGGAGTATTAAAATCTCCTACTATGATTGAACTGCTGTCAATCTCTCCCTTGATATCCTCCAGGAGTCTTTTTATGTATTTACGTGCTTATGTATTGGGTGTGTATATGTTTACCAGAGTTATTTCTTCTTGTTGGATTGCTCCCTTTAGTATTATGAAGTGGCCTTCCTTATCTCTTTTTATGTACTTCACTTTGAAATCTAATTTGTCAGATATAAGTATTGCTAACCCAGCTTTTTTTTTTATTTCCATTCACCTGAAAAAACTTTTTCTATCCCTTTACCCTCAGTCTGTGTGCATCTTTTTTTCTGAGGTGGGTTTCTTGTAGACAGCAGATATATGAGTCATGTTTTCTTATCCAATATGTTACCCTATGTCTTTAGATTGCGGCATTTAATCCATTTACATTTAAAGTTATTATTGATAGGTTCTTGTTAGTCACCATTTTTATTCTTAACCCCTGTGTTTCTTCTTCAGTTCCTATTCCTTTTTTGTTTTTCAGCAGACCCTTTAGCATTTCTTGCATTAATGGTTTTGTGGTAATAAACTCCCTTATTCGTTTTTTGTCTCTGAAGCTCCTGATTTCACCTTCAATTTTGATTGATGATAGCATTGTTGGGTACAGTATTCTTTGATTCAGACCCTTCCTTTGCATGACTTTGTATATTTCATTCCATTTCCTTCTGGAATGATGTGTTTCTGTTGAGAAATCAGTTGCTTTTCTGATGGGGGATCCTTTGTAGGTAACTTTCTGTCTCTCTCTGGCTGCTTTTAAGATTCTTACTTTGTCGTTGGTGTTAGCCAATTTAACTATAATGTGCCGTGGGGTCATTCTTTTGGGGTTCATTTTGCTTGGAACTTTGTGAGCTTCTTGGATTTGTGTGGGTTTTTTCTTCCCTATATCAGGGAAGTTTTTCATCATTATTTATTCAAACAGGTTTTCTATTCCTTGCTCAGTTTCCTCTTCTTCTGGGACCCCTATTATGTGGATGTTATTTTGTTTTGTGCTGTGCCAAAGTTCCCTTAGGCTCTCCTCCTGCTTTTTAATTTTTTTTTTTTTCTAGAAGCTTCTCTACTTGGGTATTTTTTCCTACCTGGTCTTCTAGCTCACTGATGTGGTTCTCTGCTTCTTCTTGTCTACTCTTGATGCTTTCTTATTGAGTTCTTTACAGCAGCAATGTCATTTTTCATTTCTTCTTGATTCTTCTTCATTTCCTCTTGGTTCTTACACATATTGTCAAATTTGTCTTCCATTCTTTTCAGCCACCTTATGACCATTTCTCTGAATTCATTCTCTGACAGGTTGCTTTCCTCTATATCGTTTACTTCCTTTTCTGGTGATGCCTGCATTTCTTTCATATGTGGGCTATTTCTTTGGCTCCCCATGATCTCACTTCTCCAGGTGTCTGGTTATGTAGTTCTCTCTCTCCTACATTGATTTAAAGGCACAAAATACAACACAACCAGGTACAATGCACAAGGCACTGAACAGAAATGTATTCATGATATTAATAACCACAAATAAAAGGTGACAAACAGGGAAAGGCAAATTACAGGATAGGAGAGAAAGAAGAAGAGAAAAAGAAAAGGAATGCAAAAATGAAATTGTGAAAAGGATAAAAAAGTAACAGAGAAAACAATGAGAATGAAGAAAGAAGAGGGGAAAAACTATATATATGGGGAGAAAACTTGAATAGAACAGCCACTAATCCCAACAAAAGCCAGCAACAAGTACTTGGAAATGAATGCACACTACAAACAAGAACTAATATTAAGTGTGGCGAGGAAAAAAACAAAAAAATACGAAACAAAACAAAAAAAAAAAAAAAGGAATAATCAAAACAATCTCACAAACAAGCATAAAAATTGATATAATCAAGAATAAAGCAAACAACAACAAAGAGAGAAAAAAATATTGGATAGTGAAGAAAGAGAAGAGAGAGGTGTGTATGGACTTGGAGCAGGGGATTGGAATATAAGTAGGGTGAAATTTGAACAGGGGTTAATTTAAAAGAAGTGATAGGGAAAATCAAAAGCAGGAATAGGGTAAGAGAAACAGGACAACAACAGGGGAAAAGTGAGGAAGAGAGTGATGGCATAAAGGTAAAGTTGAGATAGAGTAAAATGATGCTAAAGCAAAGATTAAAATAGAATGTAGAACACTAATCCCAAAGTAAAATAAAGAGAAAATAAAATGACACTTTAAAAAAAGGAAAAATAGTAGTAGCAATAATACTGATGGAAAATAAAAATGTAATAATTAAAAAGGTAAAATCAAGTGAAGAAAATAGAAAAAAATAGTTTCTTAATTAAAAGATGAAAAAAAAAAAAAATGTGCCGTAGTGAAGGTCATTCACTTCCTCTGCTGTTCTGTTTGGCATGCCTGTTTCCTAGTGAGTCCAGTGTTGAAGTTCCCTGAGTTCCACTGCTCCTCCATGTTGTAAGCCAGTCCTGAGTTTTAAGCAGGCAGTACATCTCTATTTCTTGTATTCCTTTATTGTGTTTACACAGAGTCCATTTTTGATTCAACCCCTGGGTGGCAGTGTTTTTGGATTGACCTCTGGGTCTATAGGTTCTCTCTAACTGGTGTTTAGATTTTGTTTTCCCTGTGGCACTTAATACTTGTTTGTGGGAGTGGGTTGCCCCAGAGCTTTTTCTCTGATGGTTATTCCCCACTCTGATCCCCAGGTTCCAGAAATACAACTTTCCCCTGCAGTCTCTTTAGGTGTCCCCAATTGGGTGAATCTATGTATTGGGATTAGTAATCAGAAGCAAGGACTTAAAGAGAAAAAAAAAAAAAAAAAAAAAAAAAAAAAAGAAAGAAAAAAAAAGAGCCAGAGTAAGTGTGCGAACTCCAGTGCTGCGTGCAATTCTGTGCTGTCTTTTTTCCCCTAGGGTCTAAGCAGCTGGCACACTTTTAAAAATTTTAGGCTGTCCTTTTGTGTCCAGATCAAAATGGGTTGCTGTTTAGAGTTCCCTTCTGTTAGCAGCTCTGAGGACCCCCTTCCACATTCAGGGATCATGCCAGACCCAAGGGCCATGGATTTTTCTGGGCACAGACTTCCCCAGGTTCTCCAGCTTCCACTGTGTAGGAGTTTCTCTCTCCTGCCTGGACCATGAACCTCACCTTATCCCAGGTGAAATCTGACCTTTCTGTGAGGGAGTGTAGAGCTCCTCTGAATCCCTGTGCTTGCGCAAATTGGGGACCCGTATTCTCAGGTTTGCAGCTGTTAGGTGGGTGCCATAGTTGTAGATTCCCCGGGTTTTTCATGCTTCCGATAACATCCACTTTCCCCTTCAAGATGGCATGGTCTCCACATCTGAGCTGGTCACTCTGGGAGGGAACCCAGCAGCAGAGGGGGCTGCCCATTTAGGGAAGCCCTGTCCAGCAGTCCCCCACAGCCTCCTGAGAAGTATAGCTGTCCCTCAACTCACCAACAAACACTCCCCGTGCGACCACACACTCTCCCTTTGTTTTCTCACTCACATACTATCTTGCAGTCTGCCTTCCTGTCAGCAGCCATCTTCTGTCTCTTCTTCAGCATCTGGTAGTTTTCTGAGTAGCGGTCTTTTACCTCCTCAGTTAAGTTTATTCCTAGGTGTCTTAATTTTTTGATGCAATGGTAAATGGGATTTTTTTTTAATTCTCTCTTCTGTAAGTTTACTATTGGTGTATTAAAATGTCATAGATTTCATGGCATTAATTTTGTATCCTGCTACATTGCCAAATTCATTTATTAAGTCTAATAATTAGTGATGGAGTCTTCAGGGTTTTCTATGTACAGTATCATGTCATCTGCAAATAATGACAATTTTACTTACTTTCTTTCCAGTTTGGGTGCCATTTATTTCTTCTTCTTTTCTGATCACTGTGGCTAGCACTTCTAGTACTGTGTGGAACAGGAGTGGTGAAAGCAGCGTTCCTGTTTTGATCCTGTTCTTAAGGGAAATGGTGTTAGTTATTACCCATTGAGTACCAGGTTGGCCATAGATTTGTCATATAAGGCTTTTATGATCCTTCTAGTCCCACTTTGCTGAGCGTGTTTCTCAGGAAATGGTGTTGGGCCTTGTCAAATGCCTTTTCTGCATCGATTGATATGATTATGTGATTTTTGTCTCTCAGTTTGTTCATGTGATGTATCACATTTATTGACTTGTGGATATTGAACATGCCTTGCATCCCTGGAATAAATCCCACTTGTTCATGGTGTATGATCTTTCTGATGTAATGCTGGATCCAGTTTGCTGGAATTGTGTTGTGGATTTTAGCATCTATGTTCATCTGGGATATAGGCCTGTAATTCTTTTTCTTTGTGGTGTCTTTATGTGGTTTTGGTATTAAGGTAATGTAATGCTGGCTTTATAGAAAGACCTTAGAAGTATGCATCTCTCTTGAATTTTTTGGAATAGACTGAGAAGCATTGATTTTAGTTCTTCTTTGATGTTTGGTAAAACTCCACTGTGAAGCCATCTGGTCCAGGGCTTTTGTTTGATGGAAGGTTTTTGATTACTGTTTCAATTCCATCAGTAGTTAGCGGCCTATTGATTTTTTTTTTTTATTATTATTCCTGATTGAGTTTTGGAAGCTTGTATTTTTCTAGGAATGTGTCCATTCCATCGAAGATGTCCAGTTTGGTGGATGCATGTCTGCTCAAAGGCTGGGTTAAGAGAGCTGAATGTGGGAAAGCCCATGCATGGGGACTGATCCCCAGGGCCTGTGAAGGTCCACAGAGGCAGGGCTTGCTCTGGAACCCAGGAAGGGCATCCTCCAGCCTCCTCAGTGCCTCTCTGGATCCAGGAGAGCAGCTGGGATGTTGTTTTTCCTTCTGCACATAGTAGCATGTCATGTTCTCCAAAACAGCTCAGAGGAATTGGGGGGAACTCCTGATTTCTGTCAACAGTTGGGGTCCCCAGCATCAGGCTCATGAGAGTTTTGCTGACATCCCAGGGATGCATACAGAGGGCTCCCAGCCTTGGGAGCACATTCTAAGGACCACCCTCCCACTCAAAAAAAAAAAAAAGGGAGAAGGGCATATGTCTTGGGATCCCAGTAGGAATCATGTGCTCTAAGGCTGCTGTGGGCTGTACATAAGTGAGAGCCATGATGAGGGCAGGTGGTAGGTGACCAGGATGATGAGGTAAAAACATCCTCCAGATTCATGTATGGGTGCTGGGAGTCGGCGGGGCCTGTCCAATACTGGGCAGGAAGGAAAGCCCTTGATGCAGATGTGCTGCTGCCTCCAGTGCCACAGCTCATGCCTTGGGAAAGCAGGCTCTGCATGGGGGTGGGAAGAGGAGTGGTTCTTGCTCAGGAAGAAGGCATGTTCAGCTGAAACTTTGTTTCTAGGTCATTCTAAGTGGTCCCTACTGCCTCCTTGTATCTCCTGGGCACTGGGATCTCATAAAAGTTGCCTGAACTTGAACTCCTACACTTTTCCAGATTCTGCCTGGTGCATGCAATGTCAGTGTTAAAGAGAAATACAGCCCCTAGGTGGCACCACTCATGCTGAAAGCCCAGAATACAAATCCAGATTAACTTCCTAAACTCATTACAGTTTGAACCTCTTCCAGAAATCTAATCAACCAGTCTGAAATTTTCTGGTGAACACCACTGTGGTAATCTGTCACATGGTCCCTCTCCCTGGAATATGAGAGTTGTTTGGGCATCACATTGCAGGGGGTAGAAAAGAGCCTGCAGAAAAAGTTCTCTCTCTCTCTCTCTCTCTCTCTCTCTCTCTCTCTCTCTCTCTCTCTCTCTCTCTCTGTCTGCTTCTCTCAATTTCAAAAGATCCAATGTGTGACTCAGTGCAGCATGGGATATCCCAAAAATTTGGCAGATCCTTACATGTCAAATACAAGTACAGCTTGAAAACTTTTGAAGGGTAAGGTGTATGTGAGCACTGTGCTTAATCCTGAGAGAGGACACTCTTCCCTCACAATCTGAGTGAGAGTTTTAGGCCCAGAAGGAGCTTTTTGAAGCCAATTTGCATGGTTTGTTCCCTGGGGGTGAGCAAACATTAGTTATCCATACAGACTTTGGCAGTCATGTTTAGGGCCAGGCCCCTGGAACTTGCCTGGGCCTAATATGCTGCCTGTGGAAGGTTGGGATTTGAAAGAGGAGGCCTGAGCCAAAGAAAATGCCCTCTGGGAGCAGCTCCTTGATAAGGATACATAGGTGTTTTGGCCCACGTGTATTTTTCTCTGTGCCTCCAAGATTCCAAAGAGCCCATGACTCTCGCCCCTCAGTGGCTTTCAGAATTGGATATGTCACTTCCCAGGTTCTGCTGCCACACCTCTCCCCTGGCCTCTGCACAGCCCACATTTTTTTTTACATTGAATTTTCTCAAGCCAGTTTGTTGAGCTCATCTGGCTCTTCTGGAGGAAATGCCCTTTACCTCCACAGAGGGAAGGTGATTGAACCTCCTGCCTGTACTCCCCACCAGCTTGGGTTTAAGGGATCCACCATATTTTCTTCTTAACCACCAGCCATTTAAGTTCTCAAGTTTACCCAGTCAGAGCCTTTGAGTTTCCCAAGTGTGTACCTTGTCTTGGGAGATTCCCTTGGTCCCATTACAAACTTACAGCCCCTCCCTTCTACTGATCAATCCCTAGATGTGATTTTGGCCCTACCTCCTTTGGGGAAGGCATGATACTCAAAATTTGGAAGACCAACTGTCCCTCTGTTCCTCTTTGAATGGGCACGGATATGCAATTGAGGTAACATCAAGTGTCAGGTACTATTTGGTACTCTTGCATTGAATTCCTTTTTCTCTTGAGAGGATACCCTGTCTGCCTAATGGTGTGTTAACATGAACATTAGGGAATTTAGATGTGGTACCAACAACCCATCAAGTCTACTTCCAGGTTGGTTTCATTTTCTTTTCCTTTCATGAATGGACCTAGGATTCAGTTGGAGGTGTATAGAGTGCAAAACCCAATCAGGTTAACTGCCTGGAGATCTAGTACTAAGGTTCAGCTTTCAGTTGGAAGTTGCCATTTCAGCTAGGACCTCAAAAGAAGGTGAGGCCAGATGGGGTATAATGGTTTCTGAGGAGGCTGAGGAGGGATCAGAAGCTAGAGCATCAGAGTTACTGCCCAGGTCTGAGCAGAGGGCTTCCTGAACCATGTCCACTCTGGTGAGTCAGGAGCCTAAGGTGGTCCTCAAGGACGTGCAGGCCAAGGTCCCACAGAGAATTGACGTTTCTTTCCTTATAAATGAGCAGACTTTGCCTTTTCCTCTAGATGCAGATTAGCCGTAATCCAAACGTTTTGATTTCTGTTTTGATGTGTGCCATTCATAGAGGTTTACAGGCCAAGTTTCCCAGCTCTCTGAAAGTAGAATATTCCTAAGGAACCTATTGTAGGCCAAATTGGCAAAATTCTTTTTGTAATTTTATCGGCCAGGCTCTGTGTCTGACAGCAGGTCTTAAGGGAGATCTTTAATAAAAGCCAAGTGATGTTTAGAAAGAGAAGAAGGGAGAAAGAGAGAGAGAAACATTGATGTGAGAAACATCCATCAGCAGGCTCCTCCCACCCCCTACTGGGAGTTGGGAATGGAGCCTGAAAGCGACCTTTGGGTAAGGTGACCAGACATCCCGCTTTTGGCAATTTTTAACAATTTGTCCCGCGTCCCGCAGCGTTTTAAAAAAGTCCCTATTTTTGGAAAGAATGCATGACAAGCTGGGGAACGGCACGAGAACCAGGGAAAGTTATATACGGTTTTTCGGCGGCCATGTGGCTATTTAGCCAGGATATGAGTTTTATATTATTTGTGTTAATTTATAATGTTAAACTTCAATAATAACAAATAATTGTTGAGAACTGATTATCGAGAACTGCTTATCAAAGTTCACATTGTTGATCAGTTGTTAGAATTCGACCACCATTGTTTGGACTTAATGAACAATGGCATTTTTTGGGATTGGCAACGAAGAAAACATTTTGTAACTGTCTCTCAGACGATACACATCGTACTGCGTGCTAGTAAGCTAGTTAAACAAGTGATGTCATTACAAATCAGCTATTCAGATAATTTAGGTAAGTAATTTATTTATTTATTTCAGAAATACATAAATTTTCTTGAATTTAACAGACAGTACTCGTATTATTTATATTTTATAGTGGCGGCAAAAAGTCTAGCGCCAGCCTTGAAAGTGACACTTACGACTTACGTTACGGCAAATTCAGAGGAAAAATAATACAAGTTAGTATTGTTATTATTTAGAAAGAAATATAGGATTAAAATTAAAATACTTTTTAAAATATAGTTACTTTATAACAATCAAATTAATATAATTTATAAACTAACAATAAAATATGTTCATGGAATTATGTACCTACTTACTGTGTTTTTAAGCAATATGTATATAATAATTTATAATATAATTTTAAATTTTATTTTTTTTTTAGATTTTTAACATAATGAGTAAGAAAAGAGGATGCAAATTCAACAATGAGCTAAGAAGTGAATTTCCTTTTATTAAAAAAACCAAAAGCAATTACAATATAGACCAAATTTTTAATCAAGAACCCCGCCCCCCCCCGCTGATACCGGTTTGGCTCAGTGGATAGAGCGTTGGCCTGCGGACTCAAGAGTCCCAGGTTCGATTCCGGTCAAGGGCATGTACCTTGGTTGCAGGGCACATCCCCAGTAGGGGGTGTGCAATAGGCAGCTGATTGATGTTTCTCTCTCATCGATGTTTCTAACTCTCTATCCCTCTCTCTTCCTCTCTGTAAAAAATCAATAAAATATATTTATATAAAAAAATAAAAAAAAAAAAAAAAAAGAACACCCCTTGGTCAATGGTGTCCCGCTTTATCAATATTAAAATCTGGTCACCTTACCTTTGGGTGCAAGGGGGAATGCTCAACCAACTGAGCAACACTGACCAGGGCTTGCAATCTCTTTTGAGAGAAGGCTGAGTTGTGAAATGTGAGTCCTCTGTTTCATGGATTAAGTGGTCATTCTAATATTCAAAGGAGGGACAAACAATAAACTGAACATTTTGAAATCGATAGTTATTTTTCTCATCTCTAGCTACCCCATGCTTTAGAAAACTTTTGTGCTGCTCTTACTCTTTCTCCTTTAAAACATATCAAATGCCAGAAGGTACACATTGTGTGGGTGTTCCTTAATCTTCCCCATCTGTTTTATTTGTTGGAGCTTAGCAAGAGGTGGTCCTGGACCAAGGGCTGCTGCCTACTCCAGGTGCTTTCAGTCTTTCAGTGATAATCAGAAAGATTTTCCCTGAAAAGGGTGGGACCATCTCTCTGGTTTCCCAGTACTCATTGCACATCAGAATTACAGGTAGGCAGTGGGTAGATGTTGGAGGGGTACAGTGGTCATCTCACCACTGCTTGGTACCTGGCAAGGTGCGTGTCCTGCCACCAGCTGAGGAGAGGCAGGGCTGAGAGGCTTTGCAGCCCCTAAGCAGAAAACAGGATTGGGGTAAATTGGGACGCTCCAGTTGTTGTCAGAGCAGCACCTTTTGCACTCAGCTGGTTCCTCTGAAGGGAGAAAGATCAGGTTGCTCATGCTCAGCCTGAGAAGATGCCTTGCTCCCGGCCATTTCCCAGGATCTCTTTAAAAGCCACTTCATCAGGATGAACAGCCAGGCTCCACGCAGACTTCCTGGACCTGGCATGCCAGAGCCTGCTGAGGTATGAAGCCTCGGCCATCGCTGCTGTGGAGTGGCTGCCTATGGAGCACTTCCCACCTCTGTTCACAGCGGCCTTGGCCCGGAAGCACAGCAAAGTCCTGAAGGCCATGGTGAAGGCTTGGCCCTTCCCCTGCCTCCCTCTGGGAGCCCTGATGAACCATCGGCAGCCTTACCATGATATCTTTCAGGCTGTGCTCGATGGGCTCCATGTCCTGCTTGCCCAGGAGACTCGACCCAGGTGAGGGGGATTCAGTAGCCTGGTTGGGCCCTGGGGATCTGAGCAGTTACATCTGGGATATGGGAGAGTGCAGGGCCAAAGGGAGAGCTCAGGGAGGCCTGGAGCCACTGCTGGGGTCATTCTGGAACAGGCTTCGCATATATAGGGCTGATGAAGATGCAGAGGGTGACCGAAGGGACATGAGCCCACCCTTTCTGGTGGCACCTAAAGGTACCAGAAATGGGGGACCACACGGGATCCCAGTTAAAGTTTGATCCCAGTAGTGCAGCTAGAGATGAGCAATTTCAAGATGTTCAGTTTATTTTTGGAATATTAGAATGACCACTAATCCATGGAGGGCTCAAAGTCCCATGCAAGGAGCAGCTGATTTTTGGGGTATGGAGTAAAAGTCCATCAGGTGTCTGACTCAGGTGCCCAAATTCCTAGACTCAAGGCCATAGTCTCATTCCCTGTTATCTTAATACACCCCAGGCTACATCCTATTTTCGCTGCAGGAGATGGAAAATGCAGATGCTCAATTTACAGAGGGGAGCTCATCAGGAGTTCTGGATCATGTGGGCTGGAACCAGAGCTGATGTGTGCTCACTGCTGGAGCCTGATGCCACACAGTCCATGAGGAAGAGGGGGAAGGTGGACAGCTTAAGGGCGGGGCCAAATCCACCCTTGGCCCCCATGGAGGTGTTAGTAGACCTTTGCCTTAAGAAAGGTGTCCTTGATGAGTCCCTCATCTACCATATTAATAAAGTCAGCCAGAGGAGAGGTTTGCTGAACCTTTACTGTAAGAAGCTGAAGGTTTTTGCTGTGTCGAAGGGAAACATTAACATCCTGGATATGGTGCAGCCGAACTGTCCAGGATTTGCAGGTAAATAGTACCTGGAAATTGTCCACTCTGAGGAAGTTCGCTCCTTACCTGGGCCAGATGGTCAATCTGCGTCGGTTCCTCCTCTCCCACATCTTTGCGTCTTCTCACATCATCTTGGAGCAGGAGGAGCAGTGTGTGAGCCTGGTCACCTCTCAGATCCTCAGCCTGTTCTGCCTCCAGGAGCTCTATTTGGATGTTTACTCCTTCCTCAAAGGCCTCCTAGACCAGAACCTCAGGTGAGGTGTGGTGAGGTTTCCCTGCAGACCAGCGTGAGCCACTTCCCATTTCAGTCCACAGTGACGGGACCTCCTATGTGCCATCCATCAGCAGTGCTAGAGAGCCTGAGTCACTAGAGGGTCCACACAGTCAATGTCTTGTTCACTGCTCTGTCCCCTTTCATGTTGTCAAGTACCATACCCCCAGACTAAGGTAGGATGTATGAACTAAGAAAGATGCTATTCAACAGACTCCTTGCTAGGAATGGAAGTAATGGGGGCTTCGGGCCAGTGATGGTAGCTAGGGAATCCTTCTAAGAAGTGTCTAAAGGAATATTATGCAATAGAACCAAGGGAGGACTGCAGTGAAGAGAGGAAGGCCTATCAGAAGTGAGGTTTCAGGGGTTAAGGTCCACATTAACGATTTGGTGATGGCAGCCTTTCAATCCAAACCTGCCTGGAATCACCTGTCTGCCAAGGCTTGCCAAAGGCTCCTGCTAAGGGAATGCCTGGTAAATGCAGGATTCTGGAGGGAGGAATCATGAAAAGGGAAAGGTAGTTTGTAGACAATGCAGTAATCTAAGTTCCTGCAGGGTGGCAGCCCCCGCTGGATGTTGCTCAACCTTGTCCAGATTAGCCCTTTTTGCAACTATGCCAGTAGCCTCATGGGCTAAGAGATGAGGGTGACAGGAGTCCAGGCTCTGGCTGGAAGGGAGCCCAAATTGAAGGCATTTCGGGTCATGTCTCCAATACTAAAATTCACTGGTTGACCCCTGCTTGAGACATTGGGTCAGGCTTCTTTCTGAGCTCCCCCCATCTTTACCTCCCATCATTCATGCTCACAACACCTGTGTGTATGAGGGTGGGGTGTATGATGTGCTCCACATAACAGATGAACAAATGGAGTGTGTGAGGTTTCATCCAGTTGAATCCATCTCAGAGCAGATAAGAGATGGAGAAAGGATTCCACTCAAATTTGCACTGACTTGAATGACTCTTTTCACTGTGCAACATCCTGGGTTTGATCATTATCTGGAAAACTTTAGGCTTTGGTGAAATGGGCCTCTTTACCTTAAGGCCTGGCTGGTCTCACCACGCTCTGCCCCCCCCCAGTCCATCCCCCTCACCTAACTGCTCTATGTCTCCCAGCTACCTGAAGACCCCTTTGGAGACTCTGTCCATCACTAACTGCCTGCTTTTAGAAAGTGACTTGAGACATCTCTCCCATCACCTGAACGTCAGCCAGCTGAAAGTCCTGAATTTAAGGAGGCTCAACCTGACCAACCTCAGTCCTGGGCCCCTCCTATTTCTCTAAGGGAGAGCCTCCCCCACCCTGCAGGACTTGGCCTTGGATGAGTGTGGGATCATCGACCCCAAGTTCATGGACCTTCTGCCTGCCCTGAGCCACTGCTCTCAGCTCATGAACCTAAGCTTCTGTGAAAATGCCATCTCCATGACCATCCTGGAGGACCTGCTTCTCCACACCATCGGGCTGAGCAAGCTGTATTGTGTGCTGTATCCAGCCCCCACCCTGGAGATTTACGAGGAAAGGAGCAGCACCATCCACCTGGGCCGACTTGCTCAGGTGCATGCCGAGCTGAAGCATATGCTCCAGGAGTTTGGGTGGCCCGGCATGGTCTTGTTCTGTGCTTACCCCTGTCCTCTCTGTGGCTGTAGAACCTTCTATAACCCAAACCCCATTCTGTGACCCTGATACATGTCTGTCTAGCTGGGTGCACATCTCATAGGCTTTACTCTCGTCTCTTGGACACTGAAGCCCAGACATAAGTGTATCTTAAAGGAACCCAGCAGCCAGTTTCAGACAACTACTCAGTGGTGGGGGGAAAATTCTGACAGGGGGGCAGATGGTTTCTTTGGGGAGATGGGTCCTAAGGAGTTAGAGATATGCACCTGAATCTCTAGGGGGAGAGGGATTCTGGCTTGGGAGGTAGATGCGGGGATTACCTTTGCTTGGATGGCTGTGAATAAATGTCAGTAATAAAGGGAACTGAATATGAACCATCTGGTGTCCTCTATGACATGTTAACCTGATTCTCCCATCTGCAGTTACTGGTTAAATAAGAGGGCATGAGCATCTGTGATGCACAGATGACCCTAGGCTGGGTGAGGTTGGCTCCAGTAGATCACATCACCATTTATCCATTCCAGTTTGGTGGTTCTTTCTGGGGCACCAGTACCTCCTCTCTTACCTCTGTGACTGTTCAGTGGTTAAGCCCACAGAAGGTGCATCCACAGGGACTGGAACAAGGAGCTTCCCGTGATCACCACTGAACTACAACTTCCTAGCGACCATGGACTCAAACACTCCTCCCCACTGGGAACCTACGTCACTGGCCTTTGGCCGCTCCATGGTAGAGCTTCCCTGTGCACAAGTCAGACCCCAGTACTGAAAGGGACATCATCCTGCCAGCTAGTCAGAGGCCTGAACTCACAAATCCATGCCTGTCATCCCCCTGGATCCAGTCCCTGCTTGCAGTACAATACTTGTAGCCAGTAAAAACAGTAACATTCCTTTCAGCACAATATTAAGCTGGCATAAACCTTTGCTTAGTATCCGTGTCCCGTACTAAGAATATGAAACCCTTTGTGGAGGCTAGGTCATAATGTGAGAAGACTCTCCCCACATATGACCCTCCTTCCCATCCATCAAGGAGGTGGTAAAACAACTCTGAGGTGGTAAACCAACTCTGAGCCAGTGACAGTCCCTGGGTTTTGGGTCTGAAGAGTGGCCAACCCCAAGCAATCTGGAAGAGCACTTAGGTGGACACAGGCGAAGGTCACTCTGGGGGGTTGGGTATATGGAGGGCCACCCTGAGGGGCAATACAACCAAGTGAAAGGGAGATGTCATACTGTGTGGTTGGATCCCATAGTCAACAGACAGTCAGCTGTCCAGCAAGAAACAGGCTCCCTGCCCACATGCCACTGCATTCTGGCCCTGGGCTGTCTCATTTGGCTCACTGAGTAGCCTGCCAGAGGAACACCAGGGGAGAAGACTACACACCCAGGCCCAACAGCAGGGCTGAATTTGAGCTTCTAGTCTCCCAGAAGGTGAGTGATTCGGTCCTGCTTTTTCTCCTTCTACTGCCTCTCATTCAGTGCCAGCCACTCATGTGCTTGCTGCTCTCTGCTGGGTGTAAGTAAGCAGCTTTCTAGCTTGCCACACACAGCACCTGGCCCTTCTTTCTTTTTATTGCCGTTACTTTATTTTCTTCTTCCTTCCCCTCTTCTAGTTTGGGCCCATCAACTTGGGAGTATATATTACCATTTCTTAAGTACATTTCTTATTAATTTCAGAGAAAGGGAGAGGGAGAGATGGATAGAAGCCTCAATAATGAGACACAATCATTGGTTGTCTGTCTTCAGTATGCCCCCCCACCCTGATCAAGGCCTAAACTCAGGAGCCTGCCCCAACTGAGAATTGAACTACGTCCTCTTGGTTCATAGGTCTACTGACCAGCACCAGCCAGGCACACTCTGCTACTTCTAGTGGGAGGAGAAAATGCTGTAATATCTATAACAGACAGTGAGCCCCGGAAACCCCAAGAAAGAGGATCAGAGAACAAGGATCAGAAAATGCTGCTCTCTTATATCAGACACTCTCTCTCTCTCTCTCTGAGTTGCATCTTGTCATCCCATCCCCACTTGACAGGGAACATTGTCCATAATGGGAATCACAACCTCTGGAAGGTGAGGAAAAAAAATAAAAAAAAATGCAGTTTATGGGGGAGGAAGGGCATGGGCTAAATATCGCATGATCTGGGTGTTGGTTCCTCACCACACATAGAGACTGTGTTCCATTACGTTGTGGTGAGATTAACCTGTGTGGCTAACTTATGTAAAGCCCTTGTCAGCTGTTATTAGCATTAATAGTGATTATTAGCTACCAGATGCAAGTTAAGGAAGAAAAGTGAAAGTCAGTGCACCCTGGCCAGTGTGGCTAGGCATTGTCCTATGCATCACAAAGGTCACCTGTTTGATTCATGGTCAGGGCACATGTCCAGGTGGCAGGTCTGGTCCCCAGGCAACCATTAATATTTTTGGCTCACATGAATGCTTCTCTGTCTGTCTGTATCTCTCCATTCATCTCTCTCTAAAGAATAAATTTTAAAGCCTACCACATTAAAACAACACAAAACAAAAGAAAACTCATTGCTGCATGTTGTCTCTCAACAGGGTGTCCTGCACTTGACACTTTATTTGTTCTGGAGACCACAACTGAGAAATCCAGCAAAATTCTTTATTGGAATCTGGACTTTTCCATCAAAATATTCAAAATGCACAGTACCAAGGCAATGAGGCTTAGAAAGTGCATGTTTAGATAGAGACATCATCTGTGAAGATGGGCATACAAGGGCCCTGGGTAGTTGGTGACTGGTGGTGCACAGGGATCCTGTACATGAAGGCCCTATGGATGGGGGTCTCCAGGCCATCAGAAAGCAAGCAGGGAGAGTAAGGCACACATAGTAGGTTGCTTACTATTGAATGTATCCAGAGTCCACCAATCTGCACAGCAGTCAGGCAGGTTGGATTTAGGACAGCTGGGGGACACAGATGTCAAAGGGAATACTCTGAATATAGAAGAGCCAAAGCCTGGCCTGCTTGGCTCAGGGGTTGAGTTTTGACCTGTGAACCAGGAGGTTAGGGTGCAATTCCCAGTCTGGGACATGCCCGGGTTGTGGGCTCCAAGCCCAGTAAGTGTCTTGTAGGAGGCAGCCAATCCATGATTCTCTCTCACCATTGGCGGTTCTCTTTCCTTCCTCCCTGAAAACAATAAAAATAAATATATTTAAAAGTATGTAAATAGCTTAGTTTCATATCCACAATATCCATTTAAGAAATACAAGAAGGAGCCCTTTGTCATGGTCAGAATTTTTATGCTTTTCTTTCTTCTCCTTTAATCTTCCTTTATAGTCCACTTGCCAAGAAGATTGTATATAATGTGTTCTATTCTGTACTGGGAAGTTTTGTATTGATTGCCTTCTTGTATTTCTCTGCACCAAAATACGTTATCAATTAAAACCTACATTGGTAAAATTCTGCTGAGTAAATGTGACGTCCAAGTGGCTTTATTAAGTGTTTCACCAATCCAGCAGCATACAAGGTGGCAATGAAAAAGGGGCTCACTGAGCCAAAACAAACAGGGCTTATTCCCTCACTGACCCCCAATGTGACATGCTTGACTTTAAAGTCCTTAAACAACTGAGGTTCCAGCTTCCAAATTTTTCAATGAATTTCACATACACTATTCTAATAAAAATAATTTTAAGAAACCACACATATTTGTGGTAATTTTTAAAATTCAAGTTGGAAGGCTTGTTGATAACTATACACTCAACAGGCCAAGAGGTGAGTTTTTAAAAACCTTTCCCATCGTGATTTTTTTTTACATTCACTGATAAAAATACTGAGGCTTCAAGGTAACTTGATGTTTAGGAGAGCATACCCTTTGTGGTACATTAAATGTCAAATAGTTGAAGAGAAAGTGCATGAGTAGTTCTACAGTAAAATACATATCACTACCTAGGGGCACTTTTGTTCATTTCATTCAGAGGTATAGTCAGGAAAGCTAACTGGTTCAATTTAAGTGACAATCTCTGTTTCAATCTTATTCACACTTCAGAAAGGTGCTGATGTCATTTCAATAAGCAAAAGGATGCTTACATTTAGACTTCTTCAAACATTTATATCATTCTGTATGTAATTTTTCTTCCTACTTAACCTATTCCTTTAAAGGTTGAGGACATACAAAATGCCATAGGAAGGAGGCAAACAATTGTTTTCCAGCCTTGTTGGAGATTCCTCAATCCTTTTTTCCATTTAGGTTTTCCAAAGAAAATATGTAATTTGTTTACCCTGCCTAACTGGAAAACAGGGCAGCATGCCATAAAGAAGTAGCACACTGCTTCATTTGTATGCAGTTCGTTCAAAATCTGGTATGCACTTATGGTCAGAGACACATTGGGAGATTTAGAGTCAAGAATGCAACTCTCCATCCATTCACATTGCTGTTTGTAGTACAATCCGACAAGATATCCCATTTGGTGGAAAACTTTATTCTGAAATTTTTAACAATGCAGACCTTCATATTAAACAGTTAAAGTATATTGCAATTTTAATCAACACTTATGAAATAACCGGAATAATTCAAACTTTGCATCCTAGGCAGAAACTTCATAAAGGGCCCTGCAATTCTTGCCTCTTCCCCAAACTCACCATTTTCTTTTAGTCATTCTTAAATAACAGAAGACAATTTCTTTACAAATTAAATGTCGTCCATAACTTAGCATCATTTTAAATTTCAGTGTCTAATTTGTCTGTCAAAGAGGCTTCTCTCCTGACTCTTCCAGAGGAGCTCGATAAGTTGAGCTATAAAGCATGATTCACTCTCTCTTGCATAGATGGTGAATCTTATGATATCCGCCAGCACCAGGCTTGGGACCCCTTACAGATGTGTCCCAACTTCTGCTGCAATAATTGTCATGCCCCCCATCATAAACATCTCCTCTGCGGCTATAATAATCATCTCAGCAACTGCTTTCACCATAAGTCAGAAGGGACCTTCGTGCTGGAGGTGTTCCACATGAGCCTCCTGTCAAACCAGTGACAAAATAACAATACTTGAACCTCTTATTGAATAATTTTACATCGGTATGACATGACCCTAGTAAAGTCTTAAATATTAGGAAAACCTATAAGTTTATCTGCCTGTGCTGAAAAAAAATGTCAATAATGCTAAGGTAGGCAAGGGAGCTTACATTTATTTAAAATATAGCTGAAGAATAATGCCTTAATTTAATTAATTGATTGTAAATAAATATGAATGCACATTTTTCTGAAAAAGGCTGAAATTCTAACCATTGTATTGTTCCTATGCTTCACGCTGTCAACTGCTCCTTCTGATTAAAAGATGGTAAAATACCCCCTGACTGGTATGCATAAGTGGGAAGAGTACCAGCCTTGGCCCTGCAGTATCCTGGGTTTGTTTGCAGGTCAAGGGCATGCCCCTCGGTTGCAGGGTCCCTTCTTGGACCTGGTTGAGGATTGTGCATGAGGAAACTATCAAAGTATCACTCTCACATTAATGTAGCTCTCTCTCATTTCCATTCCCTTTATCCCACTCTCCCAAGTTCAATTGGAGAATATATACTTAGGTGAGGAACAAACAAACAAACAAAAAAAACAAGTGTAGAATTTTGTTTCTTTAATAAGGAAGATAAATGAGGGTGATCCCTCATCCCTGAAAGCATATACTGTTCCAAATGAGCTACTTAGAAAAGAATACAACATCTCCAAGATAATAAATCACCAATACTGCATATCGTACTCCCTTTGGCAAATGGAAGTAAACTTAGAGTAACACAAGGCAGCCTATAAAGTCCAATCCTGTCACTTACACACAGTATATCTGGACACTTACCATAGCTCTCATATAAACGTCCATAGGAGCCTCTAGTTCGACATCCCGAATAATCTC
>JAJQQW010000025.1:1562555-1572555 GCA_025583905.1 Ia io | reverse complement strand
TTAGTGAGAAACAGCCCATAACACTGTCCTGCACTAGAGACTGAGAAGTGTAGAAGACCTACCTAACTCATAACTCCCGGGCACTGCTGGTGGGAATGCAGACTGCTGCAACCACTGTGGAAAACAAAAGAATTAAGGAATAAACTTAAATTTTTCCCTCAAAAAATTAAAACTGGAACTCCCATTTGACCCAGTACTCTCTCCTCTAGAAATATATCCCAAGAAATTGGAAATACCAATCAAAAAAAAAAAAAAAATAATATGCAAGCCTATGTTCATAACAGCACCATTTACAATAGCTAAGCTTTAGAAATAGTCTAAGTTCCCATTAGCAGATGAGTGGATTAAAAAGCTCTGGCACATCTATAAAATGGAATACTATACTGCTGTAACAAAGAAGGAACTCTTACCATTTGCAACAGCATGGATAGTCATGGAGAGCATTATGCTAAGCAAAACAAGCCAGTCGGAAAAAGATAAATATCACATGATCTCACTCATTTTTAGAATAAAGTGAACAACATAAAATGATGAACCAAAATAGAGCCAAAGTAAAATGAAGTAATTTACAATATAATACAACTAATCTTATTATGTCCAGATTTTTAATATTTCCTACAACCTTTGTGATATACTATGTTAGTACAGTTTGGTAATATTATTATATTTAAAAACATTTTCTTAACATATTAATTTTTATTGCATGAGTGGATATATGATAAACGGCTAATATGCATATTGTGCCCTCAACGGAGAGTCAGACCAGAAGTTCTACAAGGGGCAGGACTGGCAGGCAAGAATCTGGTGGCCACTCCTTCCAGGTGGCCCTGCCATAAATCGGCCCCCCAAACGCAGATCAGGGCCCAAACTGCTGACAAGCTTCCTATGGTGCCTCCTACTGGCCAGCCACTCCCCTGATCTGTCCCCCCAAAGGCAATCAGGGTGGGGCCGACCAGCCAACAGCCTGCAGCCCCTACCCCTCGTTGGCCCAGAGATCAGTGGGGGGTGACCGGACCCCAACCATGCAGAAATGCATGCACTGTTTCTCCAATATTATTATATTTAAAATCATATTAATCAAATATTAATGTTTATTGCATGTAGATTTATTGCATTTAAAATAGTTTTTCTAGGAATATTAATGTTTATTGAATAAACATTATTATACTAAATCAGTTTTCTTAAAATATTAATAAATAAATATAAAAAAGACACTGTATCAACATGGGATAAAAGGAATGCATTCCTAATTCTGGTGTTACCTACTTCTTGCCTCACTAATTAGAAGCTGAGGAATTATTTCCTGACAATCACAAAAAGGTAGTGTTCAGTACAGATGCCCATCCACCACTCACTTTCCATTTGGCTTCTTGAAATTAAAGTGCAGCATTCCTGTTCAAATAGCTCATTACGCTAACCCATAAGAGACTGTAGCATTTATCTTGACTTCCCATCCCAGTATTGCTTTGACTTGGAACAGAATGGGCAGATCTTGTAGGAGGGGGATCCCAACTTCTGGAAGATGGACCCCTATTAAGTGGAAGGGATCCCCTGGAGTCACTTCTGTGGAGATTAAGTGTATGTCCGCCATCATCTGTGTTTAAATAACATCATCCTATTTGAGTATGGTCAACATTTGTTAAATGGTCAAGTTGGTTATTGTGTATAAAACTCTATTAAGCAGTATCATGGTCATAAGCACACAGGTTAGCCCAAAATGATAAAATTGGGTCTTTACATGTCTTCAGTACAGTGCACAGAGTTATTGGAAAATCAGTTTGAAGAACCCACAGAGAACTCAAGCAGCATTTCATACATGTGCCAAAGAAAATGATTTGGGGTGCAGAAAGTTCAGATAAAGTAAATGAAAAAAGAGTTCTTAAAGGTGCAAGGAAAACAGTCTGAACCCATCTTCACATAAGTGTCATGTCAATAAAAGCTTTTAAACATGTAACGTCAAAATTAAAATATAAAATGTAAAATGTAAAAACATTCAAACATGAGGCATCAGAAAAAAGCATCATCTAAACCAAAGTTACCATACAATTCTTAGAGTTCACTTATAAAATAATCCTTTGATCAAAATACTATGCTCTATTTTAAGAGTATTTAAGGAACACATGTTGAATAATGAATAATTAAAAATCACTGTTTCCATTTCTAAATAGAAAACAGGCTTATGTTCCCATTCGGTGGTTTTATCCTGGGAAAGAAGAATATGAACATCCTCATGTATGGCAAAATACAAACTAGCAAACGCTACTCAATATCACCTTAGTGGGAAAAACGGAGACACTCACCTTCATCTCGGACAAACGCTGCAATAGCACTTTAGGACATTTCTCCTGAAATGTCACAAACCTAATTATCACAAATGGACACTAATTCTTTGAATTTTGGAAAACTGGTTAACATGAAACTAATATTTTTCTGCTCCAAAGGTACTGAAATGAGTATACATTCCTTTCACAGTCAGTAACATGAATTAAAAGACAACCTCCCTGAGAACAGTTCATAAACATCATTATTAATGGTTCATTTTCCTCCTACACAACAAGAAAGATAAATACAATTGGTGAAGCAGTGGTTTTTATCCTTTTCCTGAGTCAGAGACACCTGTGTGAATCTATTTAATACTCTAGAAATATCTCTTATGTAGGTTCCAAATAGAACGTTCCCTACAGCAAACATAGGTACAAGATCATCATATTGAAATAATAATAGAGATTATTATTTTACACAGCACAGGGTTGCACATTCCTATACTGCAAACAAGTATCTCAAGTCCAATTCTATATAATGAAGTATTTGTCCTTAAAGTTTATGTAGTTAGACTGACTTTTATTTTGTTGGGTAGTTTCAAGGTGTCCTGGTATCCTTTTATTAAGACTAAAGAAGTGTACTTTGAGAATAAATTCTTACTAGTTCAATGTGTATGAATCTCCACTTTAAATCTAAAAAAAAATCTTGTTCCCAAAGTGTAACATTCTAACATAGAGCAATAAAATTGAGGTCTTTAGAGAACTGTTGAAGTGAATAGAGGCAAACAGTAATAATGCTAAAAATAGACTGAATTTAGCTAGAGGTTTAAGTCTTAGACCTTAAAGGTCATTATCGCATTTGTTTTATAAGTGCTATAACTCTTTAGCAATTACAAATCATATTGATCATCAGCATCCATTCTCAATCTAAAGAATGCTAAGATTTCTTTTGCTTTGAAAGATATGAATGAAATTTGAGGTGTATGTCGTCATTCAATGCTTCTGTTTTCACACAAATAATGGTTTCATATTTATATTTTTAATTAAAAATATGAGTTACTGACAGTTTCTCCACCTTTCCTTTTTTATTGAATTTACTAGAGGCCCGGTGCACACATCCATGCACCAGTGGGGTCCCTGGAGCCTGGCCTGCTGGATCGGGCCCAAACTGGCTCTCTGACATCCCCCGATGGTTCCCAGATCACTAGGGGGCACAGGCCAGGGCAAGGGACCCCACCAGTGCAAGATCAGGGATCAGGGCGGCGGTGGGAAGCGGGAGGTTGGCCAGCCAGGGAGGGACTGCAGGAGGGCTGCAGGAGGGCTCCAGGCCTTGTCCAGCCCCATCTTGCCCAGTCCCAATCAAGCCAGACCCCAGAAGCAAGCTAAACTACCAGATGGAGCGTCTGCTCCCTGGTGGTCAGTGCATGTCATAATGAGCAATTGAGCAGCCTTAGCATATGATTAGTGTATTACACTTTGATTGTTTGAATGGCTGACTGGACGACCAGACACTTAGCATATCAGACTTCTATTATATAGTATGGAAGCTACATTGCTTAATACGATTATATAGGCTTCAGGTATATAACTCTATCATACTTCATCTGCATATAGCATTATGTGTTCACCTGACTGAGTCAAGTCTCCTTCCATTCCTATATTTTGAAACATTACCTAAGTGTTCTCCACCTGAGGGACGTCCTTTTCCTTCTCTACTTCCTCCTCTTCCAGCTCTCAGACTTCTTACATCACTTCTGTTTCTTGATGGAAAGCCACCCCGACTTTGAAAAGATGGTTTCTTGGAATAGTCTACTTTAATTGTTTTTCCATCCACAGACTAAAATGAGTACCCAAATAATATCAATACTACATAACATTTAAACTGAACAAATGAACAACTGCTTGAAACCTACAAATTACTGCAACTAAAATCAAGTTCTACCTCAAATTCTTCTCCCAAACAAAGCATTTTCTTAAAAAATGACAGAGATCTTTTTCATGGTAAGTTTATGAAAAATGACATTACTAACAACCTCCCATTAAGGCATCCAACACAGATTTTATTAACCATATATGTTGGTTAATAAAAGTCCTCCAAAGGCCTCTAGTAATAAGGACTAAAATATCTCATATTCCAGGAGAAAACAGAGAAAGTTCTATCAAGTTTCATAATAGGTTTTTTATTGGTTTTCTGGAGAGAGAGGAAAGGAGAGGGATAGAGAGATGGAAACATCGATGATAGAGAAACCTTCTGATCAGGTGCTTCCTGAAATGTTCCATACTGGCAATCCAGCCAGCTCCCCTGGCATATGTCTCCACTGGCAATGGAAGAGGGGACATCTTGGTTCATGGCTCAATGCTCAACCATTGTGCAACACTGACTGGGCAACGTGGATAACTTTTTAGAATGTGTATGTTACTTCATTTATGTATTGCCAACTTCTATTTCATTTTTTCAGTGCACCCAGCTTACCTAAACTGTTTTGTTTTTAAAAGCAAATAATTCAATCATTCATTCAAAATGATTAGGCATTTTATCCCCAGTCTTTCTTACTTTTACTATTTCTTCAGTTAAAATGACAGAAATAAAAATTCCCAGTATGACTACAATCTGTATGTACATAGTTCTGATCTGTTTATCCATTCTATTTTTCAATAGGACCCTTGCACTATTTTTGGTATTTTTACCTTACTACGCTGTTTTAAGTCAAATGTGTTCCTAAGAAAGCAACCCATCTTGAAGGGGAGAGCTGCTGTGACTAGGAGACCAGCCTCACCACCACCCATATGGGGCTCAGGCTTCACCCAGGTACCTAGAGCCACTCCAGCCAAAGACCTGCTATTGTGGCTACAGTCCCTTGGACACCAGGACTCCAGGCGCCAACTGGCTGCTGCCTCCTGTGAGGGTTGGAGTGCATGCCAGTCCTGCTGACACACCTCCATGGCCACAGACCCCAAAATTCTGGACCTGGGCTCTCCAGTGACAGCAAAAATGGGAATAAAGAGAAACAACACACAAAGTAAAGAAAAAAGGAATTGCCAGAAGAGGAAATAAATGAAACCGAGACATTCAGTATGTCACAAGAGGAATTCAGAATAAGGGTCATACGGGATGATTTAGAAATCCACAACTTATGTAAGAATGAAGGGGAAGTCAAAAATTATAACAGCTACAATAAAAAAAAAAAAAAAAAAAAAAATGATGATGGAAGGTTTCAACAGTAGCCTAGAAGAACAGAGGACCAAATTGGTGAGTTAGAACACAGGGCAGACAAACACATCCTGAACAACACAATATGAATAGCAACTTGAGAAAAAATTAGAAATCAGGAGGTGATCCTAAGGAAGCTTTGAGGCAACATGAAAGGAAGTAACTTACATATAATAGAGGTGTCAGAAGGACAAGAAGAGGAACACGGACTAGGAAACCTATTAGAAGAAATAATGATGAACCATAACACTTGTTTGGCTCAGTGGATAGAGTGTCAGCTTGCGGACTGAAGGGTCCTAGGTTCGAATATGGTCAAGGGAATCTCCCTTGGTTGCAGGCACAACCCCGGTAGGAGGTATGCAGCAGGCAGCTGATTGATGTTTCTCTCTCATCAATATTTCAAACTCTCTATCCCTCTCCCTTCCTCTCTTTAAAAAATCAATAAGTTATATTTTAAAAAAAGAAGAAATAATGACAGAAAACTTCCATAATCTGGGAAAGAAAACATTCACACAAGCACAGAGAGTCATAAACAAGATAAATCCAAAAACACCTATATCAAGGCATGCTGTCATTATAATGGCAAATGTTAAGTACATAGAATCTTAAGGCTGAACAGAGTTACCAACAAAGTAACACTCAGGAGATTATCAAATGATTTCTCAACAGAAACACATCAGGCTAGAAGGTAATGAGAGGAAGTATGCAAAATGTTGCAAAAGAAGGGACTGAATCCAAGATCACTCTGTCCAGCAAGGTTATCATTTAAAATTGAAGGGGATTTCAGAAACTTCACAGACAAAATGAACAAATAAACAAAAAGGCTAAGGAAGTTTATCACTAAGAAGACAATAATGCAAGGAATGCTAAAGGGCCTGTCATAAAAGCAGAAATAGATGATGAAGAAGGCATAGAGAACAAAAATGGCTACAAACATGTACCAACCAATAATAATATTAACCATAAATGGACTAAATGCTCCATTAAGAAGACATAGAGTGGCTGAAATGATAAGAAATTATGACCCATATATATGTTGTCTAGAAGAAACCCACAACGGTACCAGGGACTCAGACAGACTGCAAGTGGAAAGATGGAAACATATTTTTCAAGAAAAGGGAAATGAAAAAAAAAAAAAAAAAAAAAGCTAGGGTAGCAATGCTTATATCATACAAAATAAACCTTAAAGTTAAGGTCATAAAAAGGATTAAGGAAGGCCACTTCATATTACTAAAGGGATCAAGACTACAAGATAATATAACTCTGGTAAACATATATGCACCCAATGCAGGAGCACCAAATACATAAAAAAAAAAAAAAAAAAAAAAAAAAAAAAACACTTCTGGAAGATATCAAGGGAGAGATCAACAGCAATAAAATCATAGTAGGGGACTTTAATACCCCATTGATATCACTGGATTAATCCTCTAGAAAAAATATCAGCAATCCTAAACAACTCACTAGATCAAATAGACTTAATCGACACTTTCATAACAAAGCTACAGAATGTACATTCCACTTAAGTGCACATGGGACATTTTCAAAGATAGACCACTTGAGACACAAAGTCTCTTCAAATGCAACTAGATGGAATTCATAGCAAGCATCTTCTCAGATCACAATGGCATAATAGATATAAAAACTACTTTAAAAATTACAAAAATTCAAATACTTGCAGGCTAAACAGTATGTTATTAAACAATGTTTGTGTTATCAAAGAGATCAAAAAAGAGATTGAAAACAACCTAGAATTAAGTAACAATCACAACACAACGATCCAAAACCAATGCGATGTACTGTAAGCAGTCCTGAGAGGGAATTTCATAGCCTACCTCAAAAAACAAGAATAACTGGTAATAAATTATCTAACTCTACAACTTAAACGATTAGAAAGAGAACAAGAAATCCCAGAATGAACAGAAGGAAGGAAATAGAACAGATAACAGCACAAATAAATCACATGGAGACAAAAAGCAAACAAACAAACAAACAAAAAATAACAGTAAAGAAAAGAAAAAGCATCACTACTAATTATAAATACAACCAAGAGTTGGCTCTTTGAAAGGATGAACAAGATTGTTGAACTGTTATTGAGGCTCATCAAGAAGCAAAGAGAGAGGACCCAAATAAACAAAATCAGAAATGAAAGAGGCAAAATAACAAAAGACCCCACAGAAATAAAAAAGGGTTATAAAAACATAGTATGAACAACTCTATTCCAACAAACTGGTCAACCTAGAACAAATGGATATATTCCTAGAAAAATACAACCTTCCAAAACTCAGTCAGGAAGAATAAAAGGAATCTGAATAGGCCACTAAATATGGAAGATATTGAAAGAGTCATTGAAAACCTTCCAGCAAAAAAACAAACAAACAAAAAAAAAAAAAAAAAAAAAAAAAAAAAAAAAGCAAGCCCTGGGCTAGACAGCTTCACGGGGGAGTTTTACCAAACATTCAAAGAAAAACTGAAACCTATCCTCCTCAGACTATTTCAAAAAAATTCAAGAGGAAGGAACACTTCAAAGCTCTTTCTATGAAGCCAGCATTACCATAA
The DNA here is from genome assembly GCA_025583905.1 of Ia io. Taxonomy (NCBI): domain Eukaryota; kingdom Metazoa; phylum Chordata; class Mammalia; order Chiroptera; family Vespertilionidae; genus Ia; species Ia io. The sequence continues at coordinate 1,564,527 of JAJQQW010000025.1, read as the reverse complement.
TCCCCAAAGCAGATAAAAATACTAAAACAGAAAGAATTTGAAAGCCAATATATCTCTGATGAACATAGATGCTAAAATCCTCAACAAAATTCTAGCAAATCTGAACCAGCCTTACATTAGAAAGATAATGCACCATGACCAATTGGATTTATTCCAGGGATACAAGGATGGTACAAGATCCCCAAGTCAATTAAAGTGATGCATCACATAAACAATTTGAGATATAAAAAATCACATAGTCACATCAATTGATTCAGAAAAAGCATTTGACAAAACCCAACACACTTTTTTTGGTAAAAATTCCGAGCAAACTGGGAATAGAGGTATCACACCTCAACATAATAAAAGCCTTATATGTCAAAACTACAGCCAACGCCATACTCAATGGGAAAAAACATAATCCATCTCCCCTAAGAACAGGAACAAAGCACAAATGTCCACTCTCAACACTTCTCCTTGAAACAGTACTGGAAGTGCTAGCCACAGCAATAAGACAAAAAAGAAGTAATAAGTGCCATTCCACTGTAAAAGAAGTAAAATAGTCATTATTCAAGGATGACATGATATTGTACATAGAAATCCCTAAAGACTCCATCAAAAAACTACTAGACTTAATAAATGAATTTGACAAAATAGCAGGATGAAAAATTAACACCCAGAATTCTATGGATTTTGATACACCAGTAATGAACTCACAAAAAGAGAAACTAAACAAACAAAGAACAAACATACAACAATCCAATTTACCATTGCAACAAAGAAATTAAGATACCTAGGAATAAACGTAACTAAAGAGGTAAAAGACCTATACTTGGATAACTGCAGGACATTGAAAAAAGAGAGAGGAAGACAAACAAATGGAAGAATATACCATGTTCATGTATTGGTAGAATCAACATCACTAAAATTGCCATATTATCCAAAGTAATCAACAGATTTACAGCAATGCCCATTAAAATACTAAAGGCATATTTCACAGACATAGAAAAGTCTCCAAAAATTCATCCTAATATATAAAAAGCCAAGGGCCGCCACAACCGAAACAAACAGACAGACTACTGAACAGCAGACTGCATGGGGTGACCAGGCCAGCAGGAGTGTTAGTGAGGGACGACCAAATGACTGAACAGCAGGCTGCAAGCAGTGATCAGGCCAGCAGGGGGGATAATGAGGGATGACCAACAACTGAACAGCAGGCTGTGTGGGCCAACCAGACCAGTTGTGAGGGTGGCAGTTGGTAGCGACTAGGCCAGCAGGTGGGGCAGTGAGGGGTGTCCAGATCAGTAGAGGGGGCTTTTGGGGGTGACCAGGATGTCTGGGGGAGCAGTAAGGGGTGGCCAGGCCTGTGGGGGGGAGCAATTGGTGGTGACCAGGCCAGCGGCAGGGGGTGTGGGGGGCAGTTAGGGGCAACCAGGCCAGCAGGGTAGACAGTTAGGGGCGATCAGCCCGGCAGGCAGAGGAGGTTAGGGTTGATCAGGCTGGATGGGGGGGCAGTTAAGGGCAATCAGGAAGGCAGGCAGGTGAGCAGTTAGGAACCAGAGGCCCCAGATTATGTTAGGGTTGTCTGACTGCCGGTTTAGGTCCGATCCCCCTGAGGGGTCCCGGATTAGAGAGGGTGCAGCCTGGGCTGAGGAGGTACTTCCCCCCTGTGCATGAATTTCATGCACCAGGTCTCTAGTATGAAATTAAAAAAGACCCAGAATACCCACATTATGAGAAAGAAGAACAAAGTTGGCGGATCACAATACCAGTTATCAAGCTATATTACAAAGCCATTGTTCTCAAGCTGGCTGGTACTGGTGCAAGAACAGACATATATACTAATTGAACAGAACTGAGAACACAAAATACACCCAAGCCATTATGCTCAATTAATATTTGACAAAGGAGGCAAGAGCATAAAGTTGAGTCATGACAGTCTCTTCAATAAATAGTGTTGGAGAAATTGGACAGATACATGCAAAATAATGAA
>JAJQQW010000025.1:1518483-1562455 GCA_025583905.1 Ia io | reverse complement strand
AAGGGCTTTGAACTCTTTTCCCTGCTTCCCCAGAGCAGAACCCGCCGTGGTGGCCACCTCACCTGCTGTGTCTGTACACTTATGACCTGTCCCCTTGCTCTCTCTTTACACTGAAGGCAAAGAGGGGTCAAGAGACAGCTTTCCACAGTCCCATAGGTTCTGGAATCACCCGCGTGACTAGCCGGAGGCAGGCCCACTGCCCTGCGCAAAGTATCAGGTTCCAGAAACTGGTCCTCATCAGAAGCATGTCTCCCAAGAGCTTCCTTTTTCAAATAACCAGAGGTTGGACTTATTTAAATAACACACATCCGGTTTGAAATTATATGTCCTGTCAGTCTGTTAACAAGGCCTACATCGGGGACAGATTTCATGGGGGAAACATGGTGTTTACCTCAGAACCATTTCCCAGCCATTCCACAGCTGCAAGGACAATGGGTAATATTGGCCCAAGGCCATTCCTGAATGTCCCATGGGATCCAGAGGCTCCTTTCAAATCCCTGGGATGGGGGCCAGGGTCTCTCACTCAATGCAGAGGCTCTGACTTCCTCCCAGTTCTAAGGACATTGTGCAAATCACAACAGGCAGAAAAGGGGGTTCTACCACTTTACACTTGCTCTATCAGAGGGAAGAGGGAAGCATCCCTTTCCCACAGCCAAAGGATTCATTGAATATTCTAGGGTCCACAGGCAATGTCTTCGGAACACAAGTTTAAATAGCTGACAGACTTATGCCCCAGGCGGAAATTTTGTCAGACACTCTGCTCTCAGAGACTTAAGTACTCTTTGAGAAGAAAGTCATTTCATGACAGCCCTTGGATTTCTTTCCTGTAGCTCTCAAATTGAAGTGAGTCTGTCTCAATTTAAACGTATTTAAGACCTCCCCCAGTTAATGGTTGAGTTTAATTGAGTCCTTTGAAACTTCTGCAAAGATGTGAGCAATGGAACAGAGGGTGGGGGTCAGGTGTATGTTATGTCTCCAAATTCTTGTCTGGATGTTTTAGAGGCACTTATCGCATGAAAGTCATCTAGTTAATATTAGCTGAAAGAAGCCACCAGTCAGTGAGTGAGCTGAAGTTGTTGTCTCTCCTGACATGCCTATAAACATGATTTTGGAATGTAATGAGATGAGGATGTTAGTAGGGAAGGGGGAGATTACACCTTATGTAGGGACTGAGTTTGACCACCCATGAAGCATGGGAGAGAAATATTTTTTCACACAGGGTATACCTATCGGGTGTGGTTCTGAGAGCAGTTACCTAGATTTGTAGAAACAAGACCTATGCCAACTGGGAATCTAATTAAGCTTTAAGAGGTAGATAGCAATTTCAAATCAGGACAATTGGCTCCTTTTACAAAAATAGCAAAGGAGGTGTGGAAGGGGGAGTGCTTTAAATTGAGACTTAAGAGGCAAAGTGAACATCTTATGCAATAAAATGAATAAAATTGTACACTTGTTTTTTTTTTTAATATGTTTTTATTTATTTCAGAGAGGGAGAGAGAGATAGAAACATCAATGATAAGAGAGAATCACTGATAGGCTGCCTCCTGCATGCTCCCCAGTGGCAATCGAGTTCACAAACCTGGGCATGTGCCTTTGACCGGAATCAAACCTGGGACCATTCAGTCCGCAGACCAATGTTCTATCCACTGAGCCAAACCAGCTAGGACAATACAATTATTTTTGAAGCATTTAAAAATTTTGGTGTTTGATGATAACAATAAAAAGTTGTTAACTTTAAAGGTATACTATAGTTATGCAAGGAAATGTCCTTTTTTTAGAGACTAGTTTTGAAGTGTATAAGGATGAAGAAATGTGATGTCTGGGGTTTGCTTTAAAGTTCTACAGAGAAAGAAAAATAGATGAAAAGAAGGGAAGAAAGGAGAGAGAAAATGAATATGGCAGAATCATGATACTTGCTGAGTCTAGTAATGAAAGGAGGATTCCTTCCACTATTCTGCTTTTGCACATTTGGGGAAATTGCATATACAGGTGGAGAGATGTTAGGGCCATGACATAGAAGGTCAGGTCGTTTGTGTGTAGTGGGAGTTTGAGAGGGATTTTTGAGAATTCCATCAACTCTCATTTCTGCACAGTAGTAGTATAACATTAGTTATTTACCCAACAGGAGGCCCAGTGAATGAAAAATCATGCCCTGGAGTGGAGGTCCCTTAATCTTGCCACCCCCCATCATAGGCCAGTAACCCTCAGGAGCAACAGGCAGCCTGCCAATCAGGGAAAGGCAACCCCCCATCTTGCCTGTGCTGCTGCCACTGCCTGAAGCTCAATCCACGGCTGGCCATGGTTACATGAGTCTTGGGTGGTCCTGGGAGGTTGGGCAGCTGCCAACCAAGACTTGCCTGGGCCTCAGGCCTGCCCTGGGCAGCTTGGAGGCTGAGGGGTTTGGGGGACTCTAGAGGCCTTTGACTGCTCCATGGTAGGGATTCCCTATGCACAAGCCAGGCCCCCCGTACTAAAAGGGACATCATCCTGCGTGCCAGTCAGAGGCTTGAACTCACAAATCCATGCCTGTCATCCCCCTGGATCCAGCCCCTGCTTGAATTCAAATAATTGTGGCCAGTAAACAGAGTTACATTCCTTTCAGCAAAATGCTAAGCTGGCATAAACCTTTGCTTAGTATCCGTGTCCTGTACTAAGAATATGAAACCCTTTGTGGAGGCTAGGTCATAATGTGAGAAGACTCTCCCCACATGTCCCTCCTTTCCATCAATTAAGGAGGTCATAAATCAACTATTAGCCACAGACTTATCTGGTTTTGTGTCTGAAGAGTGGATAACCCCAAGCCAGTTTAGGGAGAGCACTTAAGTGGACACAGGTGAAGGTCACTCTGGGAAGTTCGGGGTATGGAGGGCCACCCTGAGGGGCAATACAACTAAGTGAAAGGGAGATGTCATACTATGTGGCTGGATCACATAGTCAAAGGACAGTCAACTCCCCAGCACGAAACAGGCTCCCTGTCCACATGCCACTGCATTCTGTCCCTGGGCTGTCTCATTTGGCTCACTGAGTGCCCTGCCAGAGGAGCACCTGGGAAGAAGGCCACATATCCAGGCCCAGTGGCAGGGGTCCATGTGTGCTTCTCATCTCCTTTAATGTTTTTTCTCCTCCTACTGCCTCTCATGTAGTGCCAGCCACTCATGTGCTTGCTGCTTTCTGCTGGGTGTCAGCAGCTTCCTAGCTTGCCACACAAAGCACCTGGCCCTTCATACTTTTTATTGCCGTTACTTTATTTTCTTCTTCCTTCCCTTCTTCTAGTTTGGGCCCATCAACTTGGGAGCATATTTTACCATTTCTTAAGTACATTTCTTACTAATTTCAGAGAGAAAGGGAGAGGGAGAGAAGGATAGAAACCGCAATAATGAGACAAAATCATTGGTTGGCTGTCTCCTGCACATGCCCCCTGAGGAATCAGTCCTGAACTCAGGCATCAGTCCCACCTGATAATTCAATTATATCCTCTTGGATTATAAGTCTACTGAGTCACACCGGCCAGGCACACTCTGCTACTTCTATTGGGGAGAGAAAATGCTGACATATCTATAACAGACAGTGAGCCCGCCAGACCTCAAGGAATTGGATCAGAGAACAAAGATCAGAAAATGCTTCTCTCTCTCTCTCTCTCTCTCTCTCTCTCTCTCTCTCTCTCTCTCTCTCTCTCTCTCTCTCTCTCTCTCTCTCTCTCTCTCTCTCTCTCTCTCCTCTGTCTCTCACTTGCAACTTGTCTTTCCATCTCCACCTTGACAGGGATCAGTGTCCATGATGGGAATGTGAACATCTGGAATTTGAGGGAGCAGTATAAAAATGGGTAGGTTCTTGGGGAGGAAAAGTATAAAAATGGGTAGGTTCTTGGGGAGGAAGGGCATGGGCTAAACATCGCATAATCTGGGTGTTGGTTCCTCACCACATATGGAGACCATATCCCATTTCATTGTGTTGACATTCACTTGTGGGGCTAAATTATGTAAAGCTCTTGTCAGCATGTCCTGTTCTGGAATTGCCCACTTTTATTAGCATTAATAGTGATTATTAGCTACTAGATGCAAGTTAAGGAAGAAAAGTGAAAGTCAGTGCACACTGGCCAGTGTGGCTAGGAATTGTCCTGTGCATTATTACAAGGTCATCTGTTTGATTCCTGGTCAGGCCACATGTCCAGGTGGCAGATCCGGTCCCCAGGCAGCCATTAATATTTCTGGCTCATTGTATGCTTCTTTGTCTTTCTGTCTACATTCATCTCTCTCTAAAGAATCAATTTAAAAACCCACCACATTTAAACAAGACATAACAAAAGAAAACTCATTTCTGCATATTGTTTCTCAACAGGGTGTCCTGCACTTGACACTTTACTTTTTCTGGAGACCACAACTGAGAAATCCAGCAAAATTCTTCATTAGAATCTGGATTTTTCCATCAAAATTTTCAAAAAGGCACAGTACCAAGGCAATGAGGCTTAGAAAGTGCATGTTTAGATAGAGACATCATCTGTGAAGATGGGCATACAGGGGCCCTGGGTAGGTGGTGACTGCTGGTACACAAGGGATCCTATAAATGAAGGCCCTATAAATGGGGTTCTCCAGGCCATCAGAAAGCAAGCAGGGAGAGTAAGGTACACATAGTCGGTTGCTTACTATTGAAAGTACCCCAGAATCCACCAATTTGCACAGCAGTCAGGCAGTTTGGATTTAGGGCAGCTGGGAGACAGGGTTGTTAAAGGGAAGCCTCTGAATAAAGAAGAGCCAAAGCCTGGCCTGCTTGGCTCAGGGGTTGAGTTTCTACCTTTGAACCAGTAGCTCAGGGTTCAATTCTCAGTCCTGGACATGCCTGGGTTTTGGGCTCCAAGCACAGTAGATGTCGTGTAGGAGGCAGCCAATCAATGATTCTCTCTCACCATTGATGGTTCTAACTCTTACCTTCCTCTATGAAAACAATAAAAATAAATATATCTAAAAATATAAAGTAACTTAGGGTTTTGATACCCATATTATCCACCTAAGAAATACAAGAAGGAGCCTTTTGTCATAGTCAGAATTTTTATGCTGTTCCTTCTTCTCCTTAATCTTCCTTTCTAGTCCACTTGCCAAGAGGATTGTATATAATGTGTTCTATTCTATACTGGGAAGTTTTGTATTGTTTGCCTTTTTCTTTTTCTCTGCACTAAAATATGATATCAATTCAAACCTACATTGGTAAAATTTAGCTGAGTAAATTTGATGTGCAAGTGGCTTTATTAAGTGTTGCACCTATCCAGCAGCATACCACGTGGCAATGAAAAAGGGTCTCATTGAGCCAATCCAAACAGGGCTTATTCCCTCACTTCCCCCCCAATCTGACATGATAGACTTTAAAGTCCTTAAAAAAATGAGGTTCCAGCTTCCCAATTTTTCAATGAACTTCACATACCATATTCTAATAAAATTTATTTTAAGAAACCATGCATTTTTGTGGTAATTTTTAAAATTCACGTTGGCGGGCTTGTTGATAACTATACACTCAACAAGCCAAGAGGTGAGTTTTTGAAAACCTTTCCTGTTCATGGTTTTTGTTTACAGTCATTGATAAAAATACTGAGGCCTCATGATAATTCGATGTTTGGGCGAGCACACCCTTTATGGTACATTAAATGTCAAATAGTTGAAGAGAAAGTGCATGAGTAGTTCTACAGTAAAATACATATCGCTATCAAGGGGCACTTTTGTTCATTTCATTCAGAGGTACAGTCAGGAAAGATAACTGGTTCAGTTTAAGTGCAATCTCTGTTTCAATCTTATTATTCCCATATCAGACAGGTGCTGATGTCATTTCAATAAGCAAAAGGATGCTTACATTTAGATTTCTCCAAACATTGATATCATTCCATATGTAATTTTTCTTCCTACTTAACCTATTCCTTTAAAGGTTGAGGACATACAAAATGCCATAGGAAGGAGGTGAACAATTGTTTTGCAGACTTGTTGGAGGTTCCTCGACACTTTTTTTCATTTAGGTTTTCCAAGGAGAATACTTAATTTGTTTCATGCACTGGGCCTCTAGTATCTACGCTAATAAAAGAGAAACCTCCAAATTAACCATCACTCTGCTATGCCAAGCCACACTCACCAGCCAATCAGGAGCGAGTGTGCAAATTAACCCAAACAAGATGGTGGCGGCCACGGAACTGGAGGAAGCAGGAGGCTTTGGTTGCCCCCAGCGATGGAGGAAGCCAAGCTTCCCACCTGCTCTGGCCGGCCCTGTCATCTGCTGAAGGCTACAAAGGTTCAATTACAGAACATAAAGAAATCCTAGATACTTGCTCCCAGCTGGCCCTAGCCTCCACTCAAGGAGATCCTGAAAAGAAAAAGAAAAAAAAGAGGGCATAGGACCTTTGGTCACCATGGGGGATGATCAGGCCAGGATGGCATGGCAGGGTTCTTTGGGGGTAAGTAGACTAGCTGGGGTGCCAGTTGGGAGTGAGCAGGTCATCAGTGGATGTCAGTTGGAGGTGATCAGGACAACGTGGAGGAGTTTGGAGTGAGCAGGCCAGCAGGGGAGCAGTTGGGGGTGAGCAGGCCACTGGGGAGGGAAGAAGGGTGTGAGAAGGCCAGCAGGGGTGCATTTGGGGGCAAGCAGGTCAGCAGGGGGCCAGTTGGAGGTGAAATATGAAGGGCCAGGTGCTTTGTGTGGCAAGCTAGGAAGCTGCTGACATCCAGCAGAGAGCAGCAAGCACATGAGTGGCTGGCACTGCATGAGAGGCAGTAGGAGGAGAAAAAACATTAAGGAAGATGAGAGGCACACATGGAGCCCTGCCCCTGGGCCTGGGTGTGTGGCCTTCTTCCCAGGTGCTCCTCTGGCAGGGCACTCAGTGAGCCAAATGAGACAGCACTGGGCCAGAATGCACTGGCATGTGGACAGGGAGCCTGTTTCTTGCTGGAGAGCTGACTGTCCGTTGGCTATGGGATCCAACTGCACAGTATGACATCTCCCTTTCACTTGGTTGTATTGCCCCTCAGGGTGGCCCTCCATACCCCGAACTTCCCAGAGTGACCTTCACCTGTGTCCACTTAAGTGCTCTCCCTAAAATGGCTTGGGGTTCCCACTCTACAGGCCCAAAACCCAGGGACTGTCACTGGCTCATATTTGGATTACCACCTCCTTGATGGATGGGAAGGAGGGTCATGAGGGGAGGAGAGTCTTCTCACATTATGACCTAGCCTCTACAAAGGATTTCATATTCTTAGTACCGGACACAGATACTAAGCAAAGGTTTATGTCAGCTTAGCATTTTGCTGAAATGAATGTAACTGTGTTTACTGGCCACAATTATTTGAATTCAAGCAGGGGCTGGATCCAGCTTGATGACAGGTTTGGATTTGTGAGTTCAGGCCTCTGAGTAGCTGGCAGGTTGATGTCCCTTTCAGTACTGGGGGCCTGGCTTGTGCATAGGGAATCCCTACCATGGAGCAGTCAAAGGCCTCCGGATTCCCCCAATCCCCTCAGCACCCAGCTATCCAGGGCAGGCTTGAGGCACAGGCAAGTCTTGGTTGGCGGCTGACCAACCTCCCAGGGCCTCCCAAGGCTCAGGTAACAGGGGCCGGCTGAGGCTTGAGCTTCAGGCAGTGGCAGCAGCACAGGTATGTTGGGGGGTTGCCTTTCCCTGATTACCAGGCTTCCTGTTGCCCCTGAGGGCTCCTGGCCTATGAGGGGCGGTGGCCGGACTAAGGGACCTCCCCTCCAGTGCATGATTTTTCATTCACTGGGCCTCTAGTTGGGTAAATAATTAATGTTATACACCTACTTTGCAGAAATGAGAGTTGATGGAATTCTCAAAAATCCCTCTCAAACTCCCAATACACAGAAACGACCTGACCTTCTATGTCATGGCCCTAACATCTCTCCACCTGTATATGCAATTTCCCCAAATGTGCAAAAGCAGAATAGTGGAAGGAATCCCCCTTCCATTAACAGACTCAGCAAGTATCATGATTCTGCCATATTCATTTTCTCTCTCCTTTCTTCCCTTCTTTTCATCTATTTTTCTTTCTCTTTAGAACTTTAAAGCAAACCCCAGTCATCACATTTCTTCATCCTTATACACTTCAAAACTAGTCTCTAAAAAAAGGACATTTCCTTGCATAACCACAGTATACCTTTAAAGTTAACAAACTTTTTATTGTTATCATCAAATACCAAAGTTTTTAAATGCTTCCAAAATAATAGTATAGTCCTAGCTGTTTGGCTCAGTGGATAGAGCATTGGCCTGTGGACAGAAAGGTCCCAGGTTTGATTCTGGTCAAGGGCACATGCCCAGGTTTGTGAACTCGATTGCCACTGGGGAGCATGCAGGAGGCAGCCTATCAATGATTCTCTCACATCATTGATGTTTCTATCTCTCTCTCCCTCTCTGAAATAAATAAAAATATATTTTAAAAAATAAGAGTATAATTTTATTTATTTTATTGCATAATATGTTCAATCTGCCTCTTAAGTCTCAATTTAAAGCACACCCCTTTCCACACCTTCCTTGCTATTTTTGCAAAAAGATTTTGGTTTGCTGAAGAAAAGGAGCCAATTGTCCTGTTTTTGAAATTGCTACCTACCTCTTAAAGCTTAATTAGATTCCCAGTTGGCATAGGTCTTGTTTCTACAAATCTAGGTAACTGCTCTCAGAACCACACCCGATAGGTATACCTTGTGTGAAAAAATATTTCTCTCCCATGCTTCATGGGTGTTCAAACTCACTCCCTGGGTAAGGTGTAAGCCTCCCCTCCCAAACTAACATCTTCATCTCATTACATTCCAAAATCATGTTTATAGGCATGTCAGGAGAGAGAACAATTTCAGCTCACTCACTGACTGGTGGCTTCTTTCAGCTGATATTAACTGGATGTGTGTCAGTCGAGAAGTACCTCTAAAACATCTAGTCAAGAACTTTGGGGAAATGACATACACGTGACCTAAACCCTCTTTTCCATTGCTCACAGCTCCATAGAAGTTTCAAGGGACTCAATTAAAACTCAACCATTAACTGGGGGAGGTCTTTAATAGGTTTAAATTGAGACAGACTCACTTCAATTTGAAAGCTACAGGAGAGAAATCCAAGGGCTGTCATGAAATGACTTTATTCTCAAAGAGTACTTAAGTCTCTGAGAGCAGAGTGTCTGACAAAATTTCCGCCTGGGGTATAAGTCTGTCAGCTATTTAAACATGTGTTCCAAAGACATTGCCTGTGGACCCTAGAATATTCAATGAATCCTTTGGCTGTGGGCAAGGGATGCTTCCCTCTTCCCTCTGGTAGAGCAAGTGTAAAGTGGTAGAAGCCCCTTCTCTGCCTGTTGTGATTTGCAAAATGTCCTTAAAACCTGGAGGAAGTCAGAACCTCTGCATTGAATGAGAGACCCTGGCCCCAATCGCAGGGATTTGAAAGGAGCCTGTGGGTCCCATGGGACATTCAGGAATGGCCTTGGGCCAAGTCTTACCCATTCTCCTTGCAGCTGTAGAATAGCTGGGAAATAGTTCCGAGGTAAACACCATGTTTCCCCCATGAAATCTGTTTCCGAAGTAGGCCTTGTTAAAAGACAGACAGGACATATAAGTTTCAAACCGGACATGTGTTATTTAAGTGAGTCGAACCTCTGGTTATTTGAAAAAGGAAGCTCTTGGGAGACATGCTTCTGATGAGGACCAGCTTCTGGAACCTGATACCCTGCACAGGGCAGTGCACATGCCTCCGGCTAGTCATGCGGGTAATTCCAGAACCTCTAGGGCTGTGGAAAGCTGTGTCTTGAGTCCTCTTTGCCTTCGGTGTCAACAGAGAGCAAGTGGGCAGGTCATAAGGGTTCAGAGGCAGCAGGTGAGGCGGCCACCACGGCGGGTTCTGCTCTGTGGAAGCAGGGAAAAGAGTTCGAAGCCCTTGTCAAGGGCTCTTTGGGAATGAATGTTTAAGGTTCTCTATTATTTTTTCACAGGAATAAGGCAAGAGAATGTGTCCTGCATCTTTCCCATCAGGGCAGCCCAAAGCGAGGTCACCTGAGGGTGGTGGCATTTCTCTCTTTCTTTCTCCTCCCTGGGATCCTCCCAAAATGCCCAGGAGCTAGAGGCTGCCTTGTGGCCTTTCGGCTTGGGGCCAGCATGGGAGAGCACAGGGACTTTGCTGGGGGTGCCAGACAGGGAGGTCCCTGTGAGAGCACATGAGGAGGGAGATACTGCAGAGGCAGTGCCTGGGCTCTGGGACACCAGCAGGTGCCTGTCACAGTGCCCGCCCTGTGCTCTGAGTGTATCCTAATTCAGGAGTCACCTTGCCCTTTTGATTCCTTGTTCTTCCTGTTTAGCACACTCTTTGGCCCTTTCTCTCCTCCCTGCCCACCTCCATGCCCAGTTCACGTGTCCCGTGTGAGTTCCTAGCAGGAACTCTTCCAGGGAGACAGTAAGCTCCAACTGAAAGCAGAGTCCGGTGACAGCCAGGGCCAAAGTAAGTTTCGCCCCAAGGTCCTGGTCCAAGCACTGATCAGGGAACCCACCCCGTGGCCTGGAACTAGCTCCATATCATGAGACTTGCTCCCCATCACCATGGCTCTTCTTCCAGTTTTTCTACTTAAAACCCTGATGGATTAAGTGACTATTTGGTCTAAGACCTCAAAAAAGACATTTCTACAGTAGAAAGACTTCAACTCTTGAAGAACTATTCCGTGGCTCTGGCCCTTTAAGGTGGGCCGGCAGGCCAACCCTTGGAGCCATGGAAACATAAGAATGATTGGTTTCCTCATCTCTGTTATAGCCTGGCAGTTGATATCATTTGTTCCTCTGAGATGTCCTCCTCCTGCCTTTTGTATTGGCTGGGTAACCTTTGCGCTTTATTTTCTACCCTCGTTAAGAGAGCCCTGAGATTTCTTTGGGGGGTGGTGGTGTGTATGTAATTCATTCATTTGCTCTGTGAATGAGTTAACTGTCACCAGCAATTCTGCAAAGAGGAGAACATAGGCCACCTTTATTTGTTTATCATTTATGTTAAAACTTGTCTTTTGTAAAAACATGATTTTATTACTTTTAGAGAGAGAGGAAGGGAGAGGGAGAGAGAGATAGAAACATCAATGATGAGAGAGAATCATGGGTCAGCGGTTTGCATGCCCCCTACTAGGGCTCCATCTCACAAACCGGGCATGTACCCTGGACAGGAATCAAACCATGAACTCCTGGTTGATAGGGCAATGGTCTACCACTGAGTCACACCAGCCGGGACTGGATACCTTAATTAGATAGAAATGAGCACCATCAGATTTGCAGGCTGGTCTACTAGCCTCTTCACTGGTAGCTTTGTCAAATCACAGGGCTTTGCTCCTTTCATAAATCAAACACATATTTCTTTTTATAAATGATCAGCTTTCTTATGTCCTTTTATGTTATAACTAGAGGCCCTGTGCACAACATCCATGCACTGGGGAGAGGAGGAGGGTTCCTCAGCCCGGCTGTGACCTCTCGCAGTCCGGGACCTCTTGGGGACATCCGCCTGATCCCCAGAGGCAGGAGAGGTTCCCGCCACAGCTGCTGTCCTCACCAACTGTGAACCTAGCTTCTGGGTGAGTGGTGCTCCACTGTGGGAGTGCATTGACCACCAGGGGGAAGCTCCTGCATTGAGCATCTGCCACCTGGTGGTCAGTGCACATCATAGTGACCAGTTATTCTGCCATTTAGTCAATTTGCATATGATGGTTATATTATTATAGAACTAAGGCCCAGTGCATGAAATTCATGCACTTGGAAGGGGGGAGTCGTCAGCCTGGCCTATACCTTCTTGAAGTCTGGGAGCCCTTGAGGGATATCCGACTGATGGCTTAGGCCTGCTTCCCATGAGAGTGCACTGACCACCAGAGGGCATCTCCGGCATTCAGGGTCTGCTCCCAGGTGGTCAATGTGCATCATAGCTACTGGTTTCTCCACTGTTTGGTTGATTAGCATATTTGCCTTTTATTATATAGAATAAGACTACAGGTCTGGTGCATGAATCTTTGGATATTGAAAGGAAATTATTACAAGGGGGCCAACGGGGTGGGACTGGGCAAGATGTGCCAGAAATGCCCTGGAGCCAACCTCCCATGGTCCCTTCCCTGCCAGCCACACCTGGGACAGCACAGGGGTTCAAAGGGCATCTGCAGAGTCAGCAGGATCACACCAGGAGGTGATGTCTCTTGGCCTGGCCTGCGGGCATCTGGCCGAAACTGGAAGCCCGACTTCCCCCAAGGGGTCCCATAGTGCAAGAGGGCACTCTGCAAAGTTGCTTTCACTCTGTTGCTCCTGCGTTGAGCGTTTGCCCTCTGGTGGTCAGTATGGGTCATACCTGGTCAGACAGTCAGTTGCCTAGTCTTTTATATATATAGAGAGAGGCCCGGTGCACAAATTTCGTGCAAGGCGCAGGGGGGTATCCCTCAGCCCAGCCTGCACCCTCTCCAATCTAGGGCCCCTCGAGGGCTGTCCGAATGGCCGTTTAGGCACAATCCCACTGCTGGCTCCCAACCACTCGACTGCCTACCTTCCTCATTGCCCTCTAATCGCTCCCCTGCCAGGCTGTTTAATGTCTAACTGCTCCCCTGCCAGCCTGTTTGATCACAACTTCCCGCCTCTGCCAGCCTGATAAACCCTTAACTACCCTCCCCTGGAGGCTTGATCACCCCAACTGCCCTCCCTTGTAGGCCTGGTCCCTCCCCTGCTGGCCTGATCGCCTGTTCGATACCAACTGCCCTCTTCTGCCAGTCTGGTAAGCCCTTAACTGCCCTCCCTTGCAGGCCTGGTCCCTCCCAACTGCCCTCCCCTGCTGGCCATTTTGTGATGGCCATCTGTGTCCACATGGGGGCAGGATCTTTGACCTCATGGGCGCAGCCATCGTCTGTGTTGGAGTGATGGTCAATATACATATTACTCTTTTATTAGATAAAATACAGGCCTGGTGCATGGGTGGGGGCCAGCTGGTTTTCCCTGAAGGGTGTCGTGAATCAGGGTTCCCTTGGGGTGTGGGGTGGCCTGGGAGAGTGGCTTGTGGTGGTTTGCAGGCTGGCCATGCCCCCTGGTGACCCAAGCAGAGGCCCTGATATCTGGGGTTTATTTACCTTCTACAATTGAAACTTTGTAGCCTGGAATGGAGCCAAGCTTCCTGCTTGCTCCTTGGTGGTAGCCATTTCTGTTTTGATTTATGTATCTTCTAAAATTGAAACTTTTTAGTCTATAGCAAAGGCCTGGGCTGGCCAGGGCTGCAGAAGCTTGCCTTCCTCCATCGCCTGGGGCAATACTAGGCTCCTGCTCTCTCCAGCTCCGTGGCCGCAGCCATTTCTGTTGGGATTTATCTATCTTCTATAATTGCAACTTTGTTGCCTTAAGCGGAGGCCTGGACCAGACAGGGTGTGTGGAAAGCTTGGCTTCCTCCATTGCAGGGGAAACCCAAGCCTCCCTCATGCTCTCTCTGTGGCCCTAGCCATCATGGTTGGGTTAATTTGCATACTCAATCCTGATTGGCTTGTGGCCATGGCTTGTGGGCATGGCTTGTGGGTGTAGTGGAGTTTTGGTTAATGTGTATATTATTCTTTTATTACATATGATAGATATATATATACACACACACATATATATATATATATATATATGTATACATATATATATATATATGTGTGTGTGTGTATATATATATATATATATATATATATATATATATATATTATATATATATCTCCTACCTAATAATAGACAAATATGCAAATTGACCGTACCTTCGCTATGCCCATGATTGGCCAGGAGGTGCAAGGGGACTCAGGGTGGCCGGGGTAGCTGATTGGGCCGGTGGGACACTGAGCTGCGTCACCAGCAGTGGCACGAGCTCAGCGTCTGCGCCATGGCTGTGCTGCTGCACAGACGGGGCCTTCTGGGGCAGCGAGCTGACATCCCGCTCCACGGACCATCAAAAGCGGGGGAGCTGAGTGCCTGTCCACTCAGGCAGCAGGCCTTTCAGAAGCCTCTGCACCAACGGAGGCTTCTGAAAGGCCTGGTGCACCAGTGAGCGAAAGCAAAAGCATGGGAGCTGGATGCCTTTCAGAAGCCTCCGGAGCCTGGTGCACCGGCGGACAGGCACCCAGCTCCCCATGATCAAAAGGGAAAGCGTGTAGGGGACCCTACACGTGAATGATTCAATCATGCACTGGGCCTCTAGTATATAAATATATATACATATACATACATACATACATACATACACATACACATACACATACACATACACATACACATACACATACCCATACCAATACACATACACATACACATACACATATACATATACATATACATATACATATACATATACATATACATATACATATATATATATACATATACATATATACACATATACATATACATCTTAGAGGCCCATTGCACAAATTTGTCAAATTTCTGCATGGGTGGGGTACAGCTGGTCTTCCACAATGGGGTCCAATCAAGCTAGGCTGGAGGGAGTGAGGGGCTGTGGGCAATTGGCCAGCCATCCCCACTTCCAATCAGGGTGTTGGAGGACAATTGGAGGCTGTTATAGCCGGAGGTTGGGGGGCTGTTGGGGGCCCAGATCAGTCTGGTTGTCTGCTGTAGTGCACGTCATACCCACCAGTCATTCCGGTCATTGTGGTCACTGGGCTTTTTATATATAGACTAGTAGCCCATTAGCAGGAAAAATCCTGCAAGCGGCCACTGCTGCCGCGTGCGCTGCTGCTGCCACCGTCATTGCGGCCACCGAGCCTGCACCCATGCGCCGCTGCCGCTGGCCCTGCTCCCCCCCCCCCCGCCCCCCGCCCCGCCCCGCCCCGCCCCCGCCCCGCCCCCGCCCCGCCCCGCCCCCCTCAGCCCCGCCTGGGCTTTCCCTCTGGCAGCCACCTTTCTTTCTGCTTTTCCTCCCTCTTCCTTCAAGTTGTCTTCAGTCTTCACTACTCCCTCCCTCAGTGTATGCAAATTGATCGATATCTTTGTTGGGTATTTGCATACTTGCCCTGATTGGCTGGTGGGCGTGGCTTGGGCGTAGCGAAGGTGCAGTCAATTTGCATATTACTATTTTATTAGGTAGAATAACACAATATAAAATTGACCATTTTAACCACTTTTAAGTGCATAGTTTAGCCGCATTTAGGACACAAACATTGCTGTGTTATCATCACCACCATCATCTCAACAACTTTTTCACCTCCCCAAACTGAAACTGTCTTCAATGAATTCTCCTCTCCCTGGCCCCTGGCACCCACAGTTGTTTGCTGTCACTCTGAATTTGACTGCTCTAGGGACCTAATATACATGAAATGACAAAGTACTTATGTCTGTGTTACTAACTTATTTCACTTGGCAGAATGTTTTCATAGTTCATCCATGTTGTAGCATTGTCCAAATTTCCTTCCTTTTCTTCTTAATATATTTTTATTAATGTCAAAGAGGAAGGGAGAGGGAGAGATAGAAACATCAGTGATAAGAGAGAGTCATTAATCAGCTGCCTCTTGCAACCCCCTCTACTGAGTATCGAGCCCTCAACCCAGGCAAGTGTCCTGACGACAATCGAACCTCCAACCTTTTGGTACATGAGACAATTTTCTTTCTTTCTTTCTTTCTTTCTTTCTTTCTTTCTTTCTTTCTTTCTTTCTTTCTTTCTTTCTTTCTTTCTTTCTTTCTTTCTTTCTTTCTTTCTTTCTTTCTTTCTTTCTTTCTTTCTTTCTTTTTATTTAAATTTCTTTAATGATTAAGGTATCACATATTTGTCCTCATTCCCCCATTCCCATCCCACAGCCCTCCTCACACAGGCCCCCACCCCCTGTTGTCCTTAACTGCTGGTTAGGCTCATATGCTTGCACACAAGTCCTTTGATTGATCTCTCCCCTTTACCCCCCCCTCCCCTACCCTCCCGCTTAGGCCCGACAGTCTGGTCCATGCCTCCTTGTTTCTGGGACTGTTCTTGTTCATCAGTCTATGTTGTTCATTATTTCCCCTAAAGGAGTGAGATCAGGTGCTATTAGAAATACACTTATAAGAAACAAAAATGGGACAAGCAATAATGGTTATGGTGACAGGAAAATGAATCAGTCTGTAGTGAGTTTTTTTCTGGGCCAACAGTTCTTTTGAGAACCAATTTCAATGTCCAACAGTTCCTTATGTGTACATGTCAGCACTGACATTAAAGTTCTGGATGGTGTACAAATGGTGGTAATGCATGTCCGACTCTCTCTGGTTTGGTCCTGGGCAACCTGCAGTGATGCTCAGCTGCTAACTGCTAGTATGGGAAGTTCCACATCAGCATCTTCCATCTCTGGACTGCTTCTCTTCTTTCTTCAGGGCTGTAGTAGTCCTGTTGATTCCTCTCTGTTGCTGGAATCCACATGGTCTCAGAGTTGTTTTCTGAAAATATACAACCATATTCTCGACCAAAATTTAATAAAGGAATATTTTCTTTAAATTTGACTTGGGATCCTATTTCATTTTTTGCCCAAATGATTTTGCTCTGGCTTGTTTTGATACCTTGTGTGTTTTTGATGGGTGTCTTGCTTTTAGACTTACAATTAATTTTCGAGATGTAATTTACTTACAGGTTATTTTTCCTTACATGATATTCTTCTACTATCCCCTGCTTTTTTGATTTAAATGTTAGGAGGCTTTGGAAAATTTTATAATGTAGTCTTGATGGCTTTTAAAATTTTATTTTTTGCACTATAATATTACTGTTTTAGGTTCATTACAGGGTGCACAATTTTATCATGAGATGAAGTACCAATAAAAAAATTAGTTAACACTTTAGGAACACCTTTTTGTCCAGTACAATTAATTTTTCTAGAATATTCGTTTGATTCAACTAGCCAATTTAAATTTGCCTGAAAACCTGACTATTTTACTGTCAAATTTATTACTCTAACAACAATCTTATTTTACCCTGTAAATATTAGTGGAAGGGATTATTTGCCTTCTTGAGTAGGTCCTGAGCATTCTGGTGGTAGGCTGGATTTAGATATCATAAACCCACTTCCCCACACCCACTTGGGTACAAGACAACTCAAACAATTTTTGTTGGAGTGAGAGGGCAGTTGCTGTCGGCCAAGTGTCTGTCCGTCACTTGGGTCCTGATCTGAGATGGGCATGGTAAGCACAAAGCAGTCATGGGGGGCAGGAGACCTCCCTCAGAAGGGGCTAGGGTTCAGGCCCCTGCAATGCTGGGGGGCGATGAGGGTCTGTGCCCCACCTCTGTTGTTCGCAAATTCTCTCCTGATGGCCCCTCTGTGACTGTGCCTGTCTTACATTGTTCCTTCCTTGAGGAATCATACCCGTCTCTGACTAACCAGCCATCCTCCAGGGCCAAGCAGGGTGACGTGAGGTTCAGTTTTGTCTCCTTGTAGCCTATGCCCCCGTGGCCTCCATGCCAAGCACCTGCCTTGGGATCCCCTCGCATGCTGGCGGGACCCCAGCACTGATCACATATCTTGTGGAACCCGGGTTTCTTCTCCAGGGAGGGCTCAGTTCGCCCCACTGGATGAGAGACAGATGCATGGCACCAGTCATCACGAGACTTCTACCTCGACATGAACAGAGAGCTCATGCAAAAGCTGTGAGCAATTGAATTGTGAGAAGAGGGTCTCTCTTGGCCTAAAGGGTAAGAGGGACCAATATAGAATGCTCAGGTGCCTTCCCAGGAAGCCCTCTACAAAATGAAAAGGATAAAATCCTTACTTGTCCTTTTTAATTTGCTGCCAGACATTCAAAATATTAGTTTGTAAGTTTGCTTGGGATAATTGTATATTATGCTGTTGTAATTCTAAAGTATCAAGAGATGTGTTAAGTTTGTCTCCAAGCACCAAACAGATGATTTTTTTTTTTATCCCCAAGGGTGCGAGGAACTATTATAAGTACTGGGGGTGATCCAAATCTTTGAAAAAGTTTAATGACAGTGTAGTATAATATCATGTAAGGATATCCTTTGTTCTTGTCCATGGAAATTGCCTTTCAAACTGGCTTTTCATTTCTTTTTATATAGACAAAGTCTTAGTTACATTTTCTGCACCTCTACCAGGGGCAAGTAGTGATAGTAGTGACACCCTTTCTTTGATGTCCTCACAAGCCAGAAACCTCTATATAACAAACGTAGGGGCATTGTTTTGATTTTGTGTCATACAAAAGGGTAGCTGGGTATAGACCCCTATGTATTTATACTTTCTTGCCCCACCCATGGACCTCCTGTATGACCAAGGTGTTTGGTATTATTGGTAACTACATTAGTCAGGGGCTCAGCCCACGTAAGGGGTCTTACCCATACAGGGTCAGGAGCATAAGACCAAAATACTTACCCTCTTGTCCCAGTTAAAATTACTGTACATCTGATTATTGCTAGCGTGGCAAGAAAGGCATTCTCAGGCATTCTTGGGTTTCTGGTTACCTCACAATTTCTTCCCTCAGGTTTGACGTTCTGATTGATGTTTCTCTGTTTCTGGATCTATTTTTTCCCCTTCATTTTATGTTGTTCATTATATTCCACAAATGAGTGAGATCATGTGATATTTATCTTTCTCTGCCTGGCTTATTTCACTAAGCATAATGTTCTCCATCTCCATGCATATTGTTGCAAATGGTAAGAGCTCCTTCTTTTTTACCGCAGCATAGTATTCCATTGTGTAGATGTACCACAGTTTTTTAATCCACTCATCTGCTGATGGGCACTTAGGCTGTTTCCAAATCTTAGCTATGGTGAATTGTGCTGCTATGAACATAGGGATGCATGTATCCTTTCTGACTGATGTATCTAGTTTCTTGGGATATATTCCTAGAAGTGGGATCACTGGGTCAAATGTGAGTTCCTTTTTTAGTTTTTTAAAGAAACTCCATACTGTTCTCCACAGTGGCTGCACCAATCTGTATTCCCACCAGCAGTGCACGAGGGTTCCTTTTTCTCCACATCCTCGCCAGCACTTGTAATTTTTGACTTGTTGATGATAGCCATTCTGACAGGTGTGAGATGGTACCACATTGTTGTTTTGATTTGCATCTCTCTAATGATTAGTGATTTAGAGCAGGTTTTCATATGACTTTTGGCCTTCCTTCTGTCTTCTTTCGAATAGAGTCTATTTAGATCATTTCTCCATTTTTTGACTGGGTTGTTTATCTTTTTTTTGTTAAGCTGCATGAGTTCGCTGTAAATCTCGGAGATTAAACCCTTATCGTTGACATCATTGGCAAATATGTTCTCCCATGCAGTGGGCTTTCTTTTTGTTTTATTGATGGTTTCCTTTGCTGTGCAAAAGCTTTTTATTTTGATGTAGTCCCACTTGTTTATTTTCTCTTTAGCTTCCATTGCCCTAGGAGCAGTATCAGCGAAGAAGTTGTTTTGGCATATGTCAGAGATTTTTCTACCTGTAGATTCCTCTAGTATTTTTATGGTTTCCTGTCTTATGTTTAAGTCCTTGATCCATTTTGAGTTTATTATTGTGTATGGTGTAAGTTGGTGGTCTATTTTCATTTTTTTGCATGTACCTGTCCAATTTTCCCATCACCATTTGTTGAAGAGACTGTCATGACTCCATTGTATGTTCATGCCTCCTTTGTCAAATATTAATTGAGCATAGTGATTTGCATCGGTTTCTGGGTTCTCTATTCTATTCCATTGATCTATACGTCTGTTCTTGTGCCAATACCAGGCAGTTTTGAGAACAGTGGCTTTGTAATATAGCTTGAAATCTGCTATTGAGATCCCTCTTAATTTGTTCTTCTTTCTCAGGATTGCTGTAGCTATTCAGGGTCTTTTTTTATTCCAGATGAATTTTTGGAAAGTTCATTCTAGGTCTGTGAAGTATGCCATTGGTATTTTAATGGGAAGTGCATTGAAATTATAGATTGCTTTGGGTAGTATGGGCATTTTAATGATGTTGATTCTACCAATCCATGAACATGGTATGTTCTTCCATCAGTTTATGTCTTCCTCTATCTCATTTTTCAGAGTTGTGTAGTTTTCCGCGTATAGGTCTTTTACCTCCTTAGTTAAGTTTATTCCTGGGTATCTTAAATTTTTGGTACAATGGTAAATGGGATTGCTTTTTTAGTCTCTCTTTCTGTAAGTTCATTATTGGTGTATAGAAATTCCATAGATTTCTTAGCATATATATTGTATTCTGCTACTGTGCCGAATACATTTATTAAGTCTAATAATTTTTTGATGGAGTCCTTAGGGTTTTCTATATACAGTATCATGTCATCTGCAAATAAGGACAGTTTTACTTCTTCTTTTCCAATTTGGATCCCTTTTATTTCTTCTTCTTGTCTGATTGCAATGGCTAGTATTTCCAACACTATGTTGAACAGGAGTGGTGAGAGTGGGCATCCCTGTCTTGTTCCTGTTCTTAGGGGAAATGGTTTTAGTTTTTGCCCATTGAGTATGATGTTGGCTGTGGGTTTGTAATATATGGCTTTTATTATGTTGAGGTATTATCCTTCTATTCCCAGCTTGCTGAGAGTTTTTATCAAGAAAGGGTGTTGGGGCCGAAGCCGGTTTGGCTCAGTGGATAGAGCGTCTGCCTGCAGACTCAGGGGTCCCGGGTTCGATTCCGGTCAAGGGCATGTACCTTGGTTGCGGGCACATCCCCAGTGGGGGGTGTGCAGGAGGCAGCTGATCGATGTTTCTAGCTCTCTGTCCCTCTCTCTTCCTCTCTGTAAAAAATCAATAAAATATATTAAAAAAAAAAAAAAGAAAGGGTGTTGGATTTTGTCAAATGCTTTTTCTGCATCAATTGATATGATTATGTGATTTTTATCTCTCAATTTGTTTATGTGATGTATCACGTTTATTGATTTTAAATATTGTACCATCCTTGCATCCCAGGGATAAATCCTACTTGGTCGTGGTGTATGATCTTTCTGATATACTGCTGGAATCTATTTGCTAGAATTTTGTTGAGGATTTTGGCATCTATGTTCATGAGGGATATTGACCTGCAATTCTCTTTCATTGTGTTATCTTTATCTGGTTTTGGTATTAGGGTGATGCTGGCTTCATAGAAGGAGCTTGAACGTGTTCCTTCTTCATGAATTTTCTGGAATAGACTGAGGAGGATAGGTTTTATCTCTTCCTTGAATGTTTTATAAAACTCCCCTGTGAAGCCGTCTGGCCCCGGGCTTTTGTTTGCTGGAAGCTTTTTGATGACTGCTTCAATTTCTTCCATAGTTATCAGCCTATTGAGATTTTTGTCTCTTCCTGAGTAAGTTTTGGAAGGTTGTGTTTTTCTAGGAATGTGTCCATTTCCTCTCGATTGTCTAATTTGTTGGAATAGAGTTGTTCATAGTATTTTTTGAGAATCCTTTGTATTTCTGTGGGGTCTGTTGTTATTTCACCTCTTTAATTTCTGATTTATTTTTTTGGGTTCTCTCTCTTTGCTTCTTGGTGAGCCTGGCTAGAGGTTCATCAATCTTGTTTTTCCTTTCAAAGGACCCGTTCTTGGTTTTGTTGATCTTGTGTATTGTTTTTTTGGTTTCTATGTCATTCATTTCTGCTCTGATCTTTATTATTTCCTTTCTTCTGCCTACTGTAGGCTTTCCTTGTTGCTCCCTTTATAATTCTTTTAGTTGTTGAGTTAGATGATCTATTACCATTTTTTCTTATTTTTTGAGGTAGGCCTGTAGAGCTGTACACTTCCCTCTCAGGACTGCTTTCATTGTGTCCCATAGGATTTGCAATGTTGTGTTTTTATTGTCATTAGTCTCCAGGATGTTTTTAATTTCTTCTTTGATCTCATTGATAACCCAATCATTGTTTAGTAGCATGCTATTCAGTTTCCAAGTGTTAGAATTTTTTGGAATAATTCTATTGTAGTTTATTTCTAATATTATGCCATTGTGGTATGAGAAAATGCTTGATACGATTTCAGTCTTTTTGAATTTGGGGAGACTTTGCTTGTTACCCAATATGTGGTCTATTTTTGAGAATGCCCCATGCGAACTTGAGAAGAACGTATATTCCATGGCTTTGGGATAAAATACTCTGAAGATGTCAATTAGGTCCATCTGATCTAGTGTGTCCTTTAGAATTGCTGTTTCTTTGCTTATTTTTTGTCCAAAGGATTTATACATTTATGTCAGTGGTTTATTAAAATCCCCTACTATGATTGCATTGATGTCAATATCTCCCTTTATATCTTTCAGGAGATTTTTTATGTATTTGGGCGCTCCAGCATTGTGTGCATATATGTTTACAAGAGTTATATCTTCTTGTTAAATTGCTCCCTTTAATATTATATAGTGGCCTTCCTTATCCCTTATTATGGCCTTTACTTTGAGGTCTATTTTATCTGATATAAGTATCGCAATACTAGCTTTTTTCTCATTTCCATTTTCCTGAAAATTTTTTTTCCATCCCTTCACTCTCAGTCTGTGTGAATCCTTTGCTCTAAGGTGGGTCTCTTGTAGCCAGCAAATATATGGGTCATGTTTTCTCATCCATTCAGCTACTCTATGTCTTTTGATTGGTTCACTTCCGTTTAATGTTATTATTGACTAGAGACCCGGTGCACGAAATTCGTGCACGGAAGGGGGTTGTCCCTAAGCCCAGCCTGTATCCTCTCCAATCTGGGATTCCTCTCACAATCCAGGACTTCTGGCTCCCAACTGCTTGCCTGCCTGCCTTCCTGATTGCCCCTAACCACTTCTGCCTGTCAGCCTGTTCACCCCCTAACCACTCTGCTGCCAGCCTGTTTGACCCCAACTTCCCTCCCCTGCTGTCCTGGTCACGCCTAACTGCTATCTCCTGCAGGGTTGATCTCCTCCAACTGCCCTCCCTTGCAGGCTTGGTCCCTCTCAAATGCCCTCCCTTGCAGGCCGCGTGCCTCCCAACTGCCCTCTCCTGCTAGCCATCTTGTGGTGGCCATCTTGTGTCCACATGGGGGCTGTATCTTTGACCACATAGGGGCAGTTATATTGTGTGTTGCAGTGATGATCAATCTGCATATTACTCTTTTATTAGATAGTATAGAGGCCTGGTACAGGGGTGGGGGCCAGCTGGTTTGCCCTAAAGGGCGTCCCGGGTCAGGTGGGGGTTCCCTTAGGTTGTGGGGTGACCTGAGCAAGGGGCCTGTGGTGGTTTGCAGGCCAGCCACGCCACTGGCAACCCAAGCAGAGGCCCTGGTATTTGGAATTTATTTTGCTTCTACAATTGAAACTTTGTAGCCTGGAGCGGAGCCAAGCCTGGGGCTCCCTGTGAGGCTGGTAGCCATTTGTGATTGGGTTATAATTGAAACTTTGTTGCCTTAAGCGGTGGGCCCGGCTAGGGTGTGCGGAAAGCTTTGCTTCCCCTGTTGCTGGCGGCAACCCTGGCCTGCTCTCTCAAGCTCCATTCCACCGCCATTTCTGTTTGAATTTGTTTACCTTCTATAATTGCAACTTTGTAGCTTGAGTGGAGGCTTACACCTGGCCAGGGCAGGCGGAAAGCTTGGCTTCCTCTGTTACCTAGGAAACCTTACTCTCCTTGGGGGAAGCCATCTTGGTCTGGGTTAATTTGCATACTCGCTCTGATTGGGTGGTGTGCGTGGCTTGTGGGCGTGGCTTGTGGGCGTGTTTGAGGTATGCACAAATTGCATATTTCTCTATTATTAGATAGGATAAGTACCTGTTTGTTGTCATATATTATCTTAGTGTTTGTTTTTCTTCTTGCCTTTCTCTTTCTTCTTTTTAAAGCAGTCCCTTTATCATTTCTTGCATTGCTGGCTTGGTAGTGATGAACTCTCTTAGCCCTGTTTTATCTGTGAAGCTTCTGATTACACCTTCAATTTTGAATGATAGCCTTGCTGGGTATAGTATTCTTGGATTCAGTCCCTTGTTTTGCATCACTTTGTATATTTCATCCCGTTCCCTTCTGGCCTGGTGTGTTTCTGTTGAGAAATCAGTTGACATTCTAATAGGAGATCCCTTGTATGTTACTTTCTGTCTCTCTCTTGCAGCCTTTAAGATTCTTGCTTTGTTGTGGGTGTTCGTCAATTTAATTATGATGTGTCTTGTTGTCGGTCTTTTGGGGTTTAATTTGTTTGGGACTCTGTGTACTTCTTGGACTTGGATAGTTTTTTTCTTGCCAATATCAGGGAAGTTTTCTGTCATTATTTCTTCAAACAGGTTTTCTATTCCTTGCTTCTCTTCCTCTCCTTCTTTTATCCCTATTATTTGAAGGTTTTTTCGTTTTGTGTAGTCACATAGCTCCCTTAGGCTCTCCTCTTGCTTTTTAAGTCTTCTTTCTAGTTGCTGCTGTGTTTGTGTGTTTTTTGCTACCTTGTCTTCTAATTCGCTGATGTGGTCCTTAGCCTCTTCTACTCTACTCTTTAGGCCTTCCATTGTGTTCTTTATTGCAGCTATGTAGTTCTTCATCTCCTCTTGGTTTCTTTTTATGTTGGTGACATTTTCATTCAGCTTTTTATAGTTCTCATTCAGTTGTGTGTATTTGTCATCCATCCGCTTAAACATCCTTATAAGGAATACTCTCAATTCTTTCTCTGTTAGGCTGCTAGCCTCAAGTTCATTTAACTCCCTTTCTGGTGATTCTTCTTTTTCTTTCCTTTGGGGATTTCCTTTTTGTCTCCCCATTTTTTCCTGTAATGTTTTAATTGTAGATCCAGTTGCTTTGTTGCCCAGGTTCTTTTGGGGATGGTGCTAGTGGATTAATTTCAGTTTTCCTGGGTTTGTTAATCTAGTGTAGCTCCTACTCGAGCTATTTGCGTTCTCTTGATGTACGCCTGCGAGCTTGAGAGGCACAACTGCGGCGTCTAGATGTCAGCAGCTGTGGGTGGGAGTGTCTCAATTTTTGCTGTCTTGCACCCTTAATTGTAATCACACAGGGACTCACAGTGGCCCCCAGGTACCGTCTGTTGGGGTGTTGGGGCTCAGGGGATCTGGTCTTTGAAAGGCGTGGCTGTGGTGTCCTGAGATCTGCAGTCATGGGGTGAGCAGACCAAGCTTTTTCTGTTGCACCTGTGGTGGATAGGTGCTTACTCCCAGCGGTGTTTTACAGGAGCACCCTCAGTACTTTTGCCAGTGAGGCACACTGAAGGGCTATGAAGGGTCCTGGCAGTATAGCTGGGTAATTGGGGTGCCTGTGGTCCAGTATCCATGGTAAGTGAATACAAAGCTTCTACTGCTGGAGGGGCGTGCGCCCCCAGCTTATTGAGGATCACACCCAAGGAGAGCTCACAGTGGCTCCCACTTGAGCCCTCTGGTTGGTTGGGCTCAGTGTGTTAGTATCTGTGGAGGCACGTTCTATGGTCGCAGTGCTCTGATGCACTCCGAGGGGTCCTGGCAATACGGTTGATTAGCTGTGGTTACTGTGGGCAACCATCTAGTAAGAGGGAATTCAGAATTTCCACTAAGGGGCCGCACGCCCACCGTCTGCACAGAATCACACCCTTAGGTGCAAACCCTTAGCAAAGTGACCTGGGGCTGAGAAAGCGCAAGTGCGTGTGCAGCTGGGGTTAATGTCGACAACCCTCCAGAAGGAAGGAAGAAGGAACTTCCACTGCGGGGCCGGGGAACCCCTCTGCACAGAATCTCACCCTTGGGTGCAAACCCGGAGTGAAGTGTCCTGGGGATGAGACAACGGGAGTGCGTGTTCATGCGCGCACAGGTGGAACCAGGGGTTCTGCTGCTGGGGAGGGGGAGTTGCACTTACAGCTGCAGAAAGCTGTATCTTTGGAGGTGGAGGTCCCAGGTCCCGAGACTCTGGAGCTGGGGTAGCAGGATATTGGCTGGAGTAGGTGTTGGGTCGTGGGGCAATTCCAAGGCCTGTCTTATTGGTGGTGTTGATGAGTTTCTACCTAAAACCGTTCTCCGCTCAAAATGGCGTGTGCTCCCTCTGTGTTAGGGTACAGCAGTCCCAGGAGTGCCCACAGTGGTGGTAGTCTCTCTATGTCAAGGAGAGGCTTTCTGCCAGCCCCTGATGCTCCTGTGAGATTTAACTTTCCCTTATTCACTCTCACACACCCCACGCACAACCACACACTCTCCTCGTATGCCCTCACTCACTCACTTCCTCTCTCTCCACTACATCCTGCCAGCTGCCATCTTCCCATCCTCCATGAAACAATTTTCAATCAACTGAGCCACACCACCCAGAGTCACTTTCATTTTTATATGGCACAGAGAAGCCTATATATGCTCATTATTAAAATTATCATGGGATTTTCTTTTCATTTATATTATTTTTTGTTGTTAATCCTTACCTGAGGATATTCTACCCCATGGATTTTAGAACAAGTGTAAGGGAGGGGAGGACAGGGAATGATGAAGAGAGAGAGAAAGAGAGAAGACAGAGAGAAACCTTAATGTGATAGATAGATCAATTGGTTGCCTCCTACATGCACCGTAACTGGGGTTAGGGATTGAACCTGAAACTCAGGCATGTGCTCATTACCAAATTGAACCTGAGACCCTACAGTTGACTGATGTTCTACCCACTTAGCAACACAGGCCAGGTCTACTATTCACTCTTTTGATATGAATAAATGTCAACCCATATTAGGACAGCCATAAAGTACTGTGTCAACAGCAAGGGCTTTGGAGACTGGGTGTGCTATTTATATCTCGGTGTCCTTGAGTAGGTTACTTAAACTCTCTGTGCTCAGGATCCTCATCTATGAAATGGGATCATAGCCGTATATGTATTAGTGGGTCATATTAACTGAATGCATTAATATTCATGTGTTTGAAATAGGGCATGGCCCATACAGATCACAATATACACATGTAAGAAATCTTTGAAGCAGTGTAAAGATTTTCTGGCATGGTTATGAGTCCCACACTCTACCTGACCCACCTCTTGCACTTTAGGGGTTCTTTCTCCTGGTGGACCATTTCATGTTGGCTGGATATTCCTCACCCATCCAAATTCCCTGCATTTCCCATGTATTCCTGCCATCTCCGATCTTCTGAATGGCCAGGCCCTACCACATGGATTGCTGATAATATGTCTAAATAAGATATAAGGAGACTTTCTAATTTGGTCTTCAGGAAAGACATGTACCCATCCCACAAAGGTGGGGACACAGACTCACCCAAATGTCCCGAAGGTGGCATGTTTTCCTGCAAAGGCAGCCTTCTCCTCCCTGACTCCCTCACTCCACCAAAACTCCCTGGGCCTGGGATCCATTCCCTCATCCCTCTGTTGGAGAGGACGTCATCAGACTGGCTGTCAACCCATCCCATCTCATGAGGGAACTTTCCAATGGTAACACGTAGAGGGCATGTTCCCCTGGGGAGTCAATACTCTCTACTGGGCATATCAGGTTTCCCAGCAAGGAGCTAGGGTTTGGAGGAGCCAAACAGCTTCGGCCTGGGGAGCTCCCTATGGAATTCACTCTGAGTGGGCCTCATTCCCTCATGTTAATCATCAGAGAGAAGCCCTGGAACCCCATTTTCTGGTTAGTCCAGCAACTGCTCCCATGGGTTCAAATGAAAAAGAGATCCAAATAAGTTGGCCCACAATCTAGATGTTGTTTCACAGGATATAATTGCTTCATGCAAAACACATCAGGATATTTTTAACTTGCACCCGAAAGAAGCCAACATGTAATCGTGAGATTTTGAGCGAGGGATGAGTAAAAAAGTAAATAGGCATGACTTATTTTAGGCAACATATAAATCTTCAAGTTCATGTTTATTTTTAATTACAAGAGTACATATGTTTTCCATTACAACCCATGCAAATTATAGAAAAATACATAAATAGGAATGAAAATCTTCCCCTCTCAACAGATCTGTGTACTTCCTTATAGTGTTTAAAAAAGTGTGTATATATCTATTTATAAATAGAAATAAAATTACATCTTTATGTATTTCTTTTGACAAAATGGTCATACCATATGTATTATTATTTACTTTTTTTTGGTATGATACAGAAATTTCTTCAGACTGTTCAGTCTTGGTAATGGTCATGTAATAATGCACTTTAATCCTGAATGTAACATAATTGACTTCAACACTCTTCTATTAATAGACATTAAAGACATTCCAGTTTTTCTCTCTGATAAATGATGATGAAACTAACATCTCATACATTTTCACAACTCTTACAAATGCCTCCAAATGGTTCTTGGAATCAAAGATGTTGGTACAAACATTTCAACTTGTTAGATAGATTTTTGTTTTTTCTTTTTGATTTTTTACTGAGAGAAAGGGAGAGAAACAGAGAGTTAGAAACATCGATGAGAGAGAAACATCGATCAGCTGCCTCATGCACACCCCCTACTGGGGTCGTGCCCGCAAACAAGGTACATGCCCTTGACCGGAATCGGACCCAGGACCTTTCAGTCCACAGGCAGACACTCTATCCACTGAGCCGAACTGGCTTCAGCGGATTTTTGTTTTTTCTTAATCCTCACCCAAGAATATATTTTCCATTGACTTTTCGAAAGATGGGGAGGGAAGAAAGGAACAAGGGAGGGAGGGAGGGAGAGAAAGAGAGACAGAAAGAACCAATGGGAGAGAATCCATAGCCTGGGATTGAAGGTGAAACCAAGGATTTGCCCTTGAATCGAATCTCAATGCCCTTTTTTCTTGGTCTGTTCATCTAACCACTTAGGGACACTGGCCAGAGCAATCATTTTAACATTTTAAACTATATATTTTATTGATTTCAAAGTGGAAGGGAGAGGGATAGAGAGATAGAAACATCAGTGATGAGGGAGAATCGATGGTTGGCTGAATCCTGCATGCCCCCTACTGGGGATCAAGGCCAAAATCTGGATATGTGGCCTGTTGGGAAATTGAACCATGACCTCCTGATTCATAGGTTGATGCTCAACCAATGAGCTACCAACATTCCAACTTTTGAAAAATGTTGTCAAATTGTGTTTCAAAAATGTCTAGCAAATTAAAACTCTCACCATGGTCTTGGATTTCTTAGCATCGTTTACTCTTACATCAAATATTTAGAACACTAATTGAAGGCCAATATGTATGTAGACCTCTTAAATATATGGCTTGGAAAAGAAGCACAAGGGGACACGGTGAGCATTGCTACCCATGGCTCACGGTGTCTGTTTTCTACTCTTTGTTGCTGCCTTGCTTCAGGTGGCCTGGGGCGAAGCCCTTGCTCTTCAAAAGCCTGGCCGTCCTCCTGGGTTATCTGTCCTGGGCCTTCAGCCTGGGCATAGCCAACAGCCGATCCTGGCGCGTGTGGGATTCAACAGCACAGCCATCGCCGTCATGTACTTTGGACTTTGGGAAACTCCTTATGTCGAAACCCTTAATGTGTCTAGCCTGAAGCTGGAGGTGTCCGTGTTCGCCAGGCTCAACAAGAGCTGGGGCATTCCGGATGAGATCTACTACGGCCAGGACCTGATGCTGCTGGCCAACTTCTTGGCGCCGGTGTCCCTGGTGTTCAGCAGGCTGGTGTAATGGGCCAGCTGGATCCGCGCCCCATTCCCACACTTCTTCCGCACCTGCTATAACACCGCCGTCCTTCATCTCTCCCTCAGCTGCTTCTGCCTCACGCTGCTGACGGTGGCCTGGAACTTTCTCACAGACCTTTCCGGCCAAACCACCCTGGAGCTTCCACCTAAGTTTCTTGTTAACAAAGACATGGTCCACAGTAAGCACATCTCCTACTTGCTGCTGCTGTGTGTCCTGGCCTCCATCTTCTCCCTCATAAGCGTGATGATTTTCTCCACGGAGAGCTGTTCCCTGGAGCAGGAGAAACCCAAACTGTCAATGCCAAAGGTATGAATGAGGGCCCACACTCTGCAATGGCTGGCAGGAACTTTCCTGAAGAAATGTCCTGTGTACACTTCATAGTGTTGTAACTGTCCAGGCGTTCCAAATAAAACAGGCTTGGCTTTCCAGAGAGTGTCTGAAGCTCCTATTCTCCTCTCCTGCTCTCTTCTGCAAGCGGTTATTTTCTTTGAAGCTGCTTGCGGGCTGAAATCTGTAGGCAAACATATTCTGTATATACTGTCACAACTCACAGGCCCTGGCTTCCGTGGTTGAGCATCAGGACACATGACCCTGTTGCAGGCTCATTCCCAGTCAGGTGATGTTTCTCTGTCTCCCTCACCCTTCCTTTCCTTGAAATCCATAAAATCATATATTTTTAAAGACAGTAAGGACAAAGTGAACACACTTTCGGATAAAGAACAACAATCAGAGACACTTTTGCAAGAAAGTTATTGGACACAGAATGAAGGAACTGGATGCAGAAGCAGTGGTGAACATAAACTTGGTGAATATGTGGGTAAAGCTAAACCAGGAATGACGGTAAGTTTTAAATGCCTGTATTATGGAGTTCACTTCTATATATATGTATAATGGAGGGATACAAAAATTTGTCAGGGACGCCGTCACATCATGACCTTTCACAGGGTGGGCAGGGTTGTGGGGCCCCAGGGTGGCACTCCAGGTCTAAGCGGGATATTGTTCCACCCAGGCAGACACACCTGGGGCCTGCAGCCCAATACCAATGCTGACCAGTGGTTGACTAAACTTTATTGGAGCTGCTCCTTCCACCCTCTACCCCAGGACCCCACTGCCCTTAGAAGGTTGCCCCATAAGCATCCTGACAGGTGGGCAGCCTGGGAGAGCTGAGTGAGGCGCTGGCTACAGGAAGCCATGGAGGGGTGCGGCAGCTGGAGCCAAGCTACAGGGAGTCTGAGGAGATCGCCTGAAGGAAGATGTAGCTTCAGCAAAGCACCCGGCTCAGAGCCACAGCCAAGGGGTCTGCAGGCAAGCAGACAAACCTCTGCCTGTTGATCGGCTCCAGGGCGAGCGCTGCAGCATTGGCGAAGCTGCTGGCCAGGAGGCTGGTGGCCCAAGGGTCTCAGAGCAGTGCCAAGGCGAGGTGCACTGGAAGGGCCTTGTTCAGGGGCAGGCGGTGGGCAGGTTGGGATCTGCCTTGCCAATGGAGAGTGAGGTTCTGCAGTGGCCCCAAGACTCGGGTTGGCCCGGCGTGAAATGCTGACATGGAAGGATGCTGGTGCGGAGGTGCG
The DNA here is from genome assembly GCA_025583905.1 of Ia io. Classification (NCBI taxonomy): domain Eukaryota; kingdom Metazoa; phylum Chordata; class Mammalia; order Chiroptera; family Vespertilionidae; genus Ia; species Ia io. The sequence goes on along the minus strand of JAJQQW010000025.1, from coordinate 1,531,478 downwards.
CAGGCTCTCAGCCATGAGGTGGGGTGTGAGGGGAGGTGCCACCTCAGCAGAGGGGCGCCTCATTGCTGGGTACCCCAATGTGGAGGTCTGGGCCAGCTGGATCCACGCCCTGTTCCCATACTCCTAGTGCTAATTGGCCTCACTGTGGCCTGCACACTTGAGAGGCTGTGACTCCTGCTCCTGATTTGGCCCAAAAGCAAGCCTGTTCCTGCCCCCAGTTCCCTTGTGCATGCATAGAGAGTACAAAGCCTACCACCTGCTCTCCAGAAGGAGGGGGCTATAAAGAATGAGAGCAGTGGGCGGGTAGAGGAAATAATGCGAAGCATGCATGATGAAGAGGTGCTTGAGAACAAGGCTCAGAAGCCTTCCGTGGATGTTAGTTCTGTTTGCCTCTTGGCTGTCCCTTAGGAAAAGTGGAGAGTGCAGTTGTGAGGGCTCCCTGCATCCTGAGTCCAGTTGCACAGACAACTGGAATGCCCTCAATTTCCTGGTCTGTAAAAAGAATGAAGCATGTCCCAGGGCTTTCACTGAGCTTTGAGGGACATTTGAAATTCTATATAGAGTAAGTGAGTGAAGAAGTGAGAAAGAAAAGGAAGGTTGAACAACACAAGTGACATGTAGACTTTAATTGGGAATATAGTCAATAGTGTTGTAATGATGGTATGATGCCAGGTGGGTACCGGAAATATCAGGGAACACATTGTTAATTATATGATTGATCACTATTCTGTGGAAAAGGCAAACCCCTATTTTGTAAAAACTGCTGTTTGGAATTTTCTGCTGTTTTTCTTAGACGGCCTCTTATTCTAAAAAAATAACTTTGCTTTCTAGCCTGCTTTATCCTGTTTGAATAATGAGGACGATAAACTTAGCTGTCTGACCTTGTAGGCCAGAGACTATGTATGCCCATAAATTTAGCTGTCTGACCTTTTAGGTCAAGACTAGTTATGCCCATAATTTTTAGATCTGTGATTGTTTTCAAAGACAGCAGCGAGATAACCACTAATTGCATAGAGGGTTGGATCCTTAATAAAAAGGGAAGTTCTGCTTGTAGCTTATCTTAGAATTTGAATTCATTTTCTCTAAGCCCACCACATTGAATAAAGTGTAACTCCAAATGCTTGTGCATTGTTTGATTATTCCTGTTCTCTATAACACTGTAACTAATATAAAACCTGAAACTAATCCTATGTAATAAAAAGGTAATATGCAAGTTGACCCTCACACCCTTGCATCACAAGATGGCCATCCTCACATTATCACCCAATGGCCGCCCCCCCATGTCATCATATGATGGCCACGACAAAATAGCCAGCCACACTTCATCACAATATGACCACCACATGTCATCACAAGGTGGATGCCAGAAGATGGCCGCCCCCACATCATCACTAGATGGCCTACCTAATGTCGTCACAACATGGCCACCCTCATGTTGTCACAAGATGGCTGCCCCACATCATCAAAACATGGACACATCCATGTTTTTACAAGATGGCTGCCACAGGATGGCCACTCCCACATCCATACATTATGTGCACCCAGACGTCATCACAAGATGGCAACCCCATGTCGTGACAAGATTGTCAAACCCTTTTGTCACAGGATGGTCACCGTCACATCATCACAAGATGTCCACACCCACTTTGTCACAATATGCCTGCCCCATGTCATCACAAGCTGGTTGGCAGGGCAGGGTTATTGGGGGTGAACAGGCCTGCAGGGAATGCAGTTAGGGGCAATCAGGCTGGTAGGGGAGGGCAGTTATGGGTGACTAGGCCTGCAGGTGAGGGCAGTTGGGTGCCACCATGCTGGCAAGTGAGGGTAGTTAGGGGTGACTGGGCCAGAAGGGGAGGTCACTTGGGGGAGACTAGGCGGGTAGTGGAGGGCAGTTAGGGGAGACCTAAGCCTGCAGGGGAGGGCAGTTGTGGGGGACCAGGCCAGCCGGGGAGGAAAGTTGATGGGACCATGCCTGAAGGGGAGGGTAGTTGTGGGGGACCAGGCCTGCAATGGAGAGGAGTTGAGGGGGAAAAGGCCTGCAGGGGAGGGCAGTTGATTTGACCAATGCCTGAAGGGGTGGTTCATTGTGGGTACCAGGCCTCAAGGGAGGGGAGTTGGGAGTGACAAGGCCTGCAGAGGAGGGCAGTTGGGGGCAACCAGACCAGTATGAGAGAGCACTTAGATGCAATCAGCCTTACAGGGGAGGAAAATTAGGGGTGACTGGGCTGGCAGGTGAGGGCAGTTAGGGGCAACTAAGCCTGCAGGGAGGGCAGTTAGGGACAATTCGGCTGGCAGGGGAAGGCTGTTGAGGGGGGCCAGGGATATAGGAGAGGGTAGTTGGGAGTGACAAGGCCTGCAGGGGAGAGCAGTTGAGGGGGCTGAGGCCTGCAGGGGGGGCAACAATGCTGACAAGGGATGGCATTTAGGGGTGACTGGACCAGCAGGGGAGATCAGTTGGGGGAGAGCAGGCAAGAAGTGTTGGGCAGTTGGGGAGGACCAACCCTGCAGGGGAGGGGTGTTGAGGGGGACCAGACCTCCAGTGGAGGGGAGTTGGGCGGACCAGGCCTGCAGGGGAGGGCGGTTGAAGGAGACCTGCCGGCTGTGGAGGGCAGTTGTGGGGAACCTAGGCCTGCAGGGGAGGGCAGTTAGGGGCCATCTGTCTAGCACCGGAGAGCAGCTGAGGGCAACAATGCTGGCAAGGGAGGGTAGTTAGGGGTGACTGGGATGGCACAAGAGAGCATTTGGGGTAGACCAGGCCTTCAGTGGAGGGCAGTTTAAAGAGACCTGCCGGTAGTGGAAGGCAGTTCATGGGGGACAGAGGCCTCCACAGGAGGGCGGTTGGGGGATCAAGGCCAGCCAGGGAGGGCAGTTGGGGGGTATCAGGCCAGTCAGGGAGGGCAGATGGGGAAACCCATGACTGCAGAAGAGGGTCGTTGTGGGGGACGATGCCTGCAGGGCAGGGGAGTTGCGAGGGAACTAGACCAGCAGGGGAGTGCAGTTGGTAGGACCCAGGCCTGCACGTTTGGTAATCAGGGGGATACCAGGCCGCCAGGGGAGGGTAGTTGGGGGAAATTAGGATTTCAGGGTGCACAGTTAGGGGTGACTAGACCAGCAGGGGAGGTTAGTTGGTGGAGAAAGGACAATATTTGGAGACAGCTTAGTACTTTGTTCAAAGTTAAACACAAACAGTTACAGCATGATCCACTCACAAGGCTCACTCCTACCTATCTACACTCCAGAAATGAGAACATACACCATGCAAAGTTTTAGACACAAATGTTCTCAGCAATGGAATAGGTAAGAGCCAAAACTTAAAATGGATCTAAATGTTCCCAAACTGACTAAGGGATAAACAAACCGTGGTATATCCATACAATGGAAGATGGCTCTGCCATTGAAAGGAATGGTCTGCTCCCAGGAGCTACACTACAGATGAACCTTGAAAATGTTATGCAAAGTAAGAAGGGCAGACACCAAACATCATACCAAGTGCAACTTGGCTGCACTTGTAAGGTTGGTATGGAGCTTCATTGTATTGATGTAGCATACATTATTTCACCAACCCTATTGTTGGGATTGACATGGCTTCCCATTGTTCAATGTCACACAGCGCTGTAATGCCCATTTCTATTGTAAAATACTAGAGGCCCGGTGCACGATATTCGTGCACAGAGGGGTGTTGTCCCTCAACCCAGCCTGTACCCTCACCAATATGCGACCCCTCGAGGGATGTCTGACTGCCCGTTTAGGCCAGATCCCGGTGGGCAGTCGGATCCCTAAATGGGCAGTTGGACATCCCTCTCACAATCCAGGACTGCTGGCTCCCAACTGATTGCTTGCCTGCATTCCTTATTGCCCCTACCACTTCTGCCTGCCAGCCTGTTCACCCCCTAACCACTCTGTGCCAGCCTGTTTGCCCCCTACTTCCCTCCTCTGCTGGCCTGGTCACCCCTAACTGCCTTCTCCTGCAGGGTTGATCACCTCCAACTGCCCTCCCTTGCAGGCTTGGTCTCTCTCAACTGCCCTGCCTTGCAGGCCGGGTGCCTCCCAACTGCCCTCTCTTGCTGGCCATTTTGTGGTGGCTATCTTGTGTCCACATGGGGGCAGGATCTTTGACCACATGGGGGCAGCTATATTTCGTGTTGCAGATGATCAATCCTCATATTACTCTTTTATTAGATAGTATAGAGGCCTGGTACAGGGGTGGGTGCCAGCTGGTTTGTCCCTGTAGGGCGTCCCGGATCAGATGGGGGTTCCCTTGGGGTGTGGGGCAGCCTGACCGAGGGGCCTGTGGTGGTTTGCAGGCCGGCCACGCCCCCTGGCAACCCAAGTGGAGGCCCTGGTATCTGGAATTTATTTAACTTCTACAATTGAAACTTTGTAGCCTGGAGCGGACCAAGCCTGGGGCTCCCTCCCAGGCCAGCAGCCATTTCTGTTGGAGTTATAATTGAAACTTTGTTACATTAATCGGTTGGGCCTGGCCAGGATGTGCGGAAAGGTTTGTTACCCCTGTTGCCAGTGGAAACCCTGGCCGGCTCCCTCAAGCTCCATTCTGCCACCATTTGTTTAAATTTGAAACTTTGTAGCTTGAGTGGAGGCTTAGGCCTGGCCAGGGCAGTTGGAAAGCTTGGTTTCCTCTTTTACCTAGGAAACCTTTCTCTCTGTGGCTGTAGCCATCTTGGTTTGGGTATATTTGCATACTCGCTCTGATTGGATGGTGGGCGTGGCTTGTGGGTGTGTCGGAGGTATGATCAATTTGCATATTTCTCTATTATTAGATAGGATTTGTAGCCAATCTTAATTGGGTCTCTCAAAAAATGTCCATAGTGGAACTGCATGTTGGAAAGTTTGAACATATTTTTGTTGAATTTTGAGACAGAGAGAGGGCAAGGGAGAGAGGAAAGGAAAGGAGGAAGGAGGCAGAGAGGGAGGGAGGGAGAGAGGAAGGAAGGAGGGAGGAAAAGAAGTTGGGATAGAACGAGGGAGGAAGGGATGGAGGAACATTCACTTGGTGTTGCAGTTATGGATGCATTCATTGGTTGCTTGTTGTATGTGCACTGACCAGGGATTGAACTAGCAATTTTGGCCTGTTGGGAAGACGCTCTAACCACTTAGGTACCCTGCAGGGTGAAAGTCTGCACAATTTAAGGGTTTCAGTAAAAATTGCCCAAGAACCCTTCCTCAGCAGAGAATGGGGGTCAAGTATGTCCATTCTGGAATATGAAATTTCCCTCTCCAATACAGCCCTGCTCATCCCAAGGGGGCTGTTACAGGCAGGTGGGTCCCACCCTCATGATGCTCTCTATTGGTTTGCAGTTCCCCGGGACACATGACCATGACCTCGCTGGTCCACAGTGCCAACTGCCAAGTAGCTGGTTTCATTTTCACCACTGTACGATGGATCTTCTCCATGACTTGCATGGGACTGGCAGAGTAGAGAGTTTGGTACATGCAGAACAGCTCCGCCCCCTCCTCGGTACTGGCCTGTGTAGGGATGTGGAAGGTCTGCACTAACCAGTCCAACAGCCTAAAGAGCAAAGCCATTGCGTGTCACCACTACACCTACAGTGACACCTACCTGCCACTCAATATCCGCATGGCTCAGCACCTGCTGCTGGCTGCCAACCTTCTGGCTCTTTTGGGGAAAGTGCTCATGGTCATGGGCCTGCAGAGACTGTGCGTGGCTCATCTTCATAAGGAAAACACCTGCAATATCTTCTTGGCTTCAGGAGTCCTGAGCATCATAGCTGGCACATTTATTTCATTGCTGTGTTATGGAACTACCACTGTGATGAATGAAGAGGGCATACGCTTCCCCCCATCCTTCCACATCCCCTTCAGGCCCGACCAGCAGGAGATGGGCAGCACCTTCCCATGGTGGTTCTGGCTGCCATCTGATGCTGTTGAGTGGGCTGTTTACCCTCTCTTACCAGCTTCCCCCCAACAACCAAGTGTAACCCCGAGTTCTCAGAAGTGTGAAATTCCCGCTTGCATAGCTTTGCAAATCCACAGTGAGCAGTTTATGGGGGTGAAGTATTATCAGGATACTCTAGGAAATAATTCCGAGGACTCACGACAATAGAAAAGGCCATTTTCCGTTCCAAGCCCTTGTCAAGGGTCTCTTTGGGAATGACTGTTTACGGTTCTCACTTTATTATTTTTTCACATAAATTAGGAAAGAGAATGTGTCCTGCACCTTTCCCATCAGGGCAGCACACAGCGAGGGCGCCTGAGGGATGTGGCATTTCTCTCATTCTTTCTCCTCCATGGGATCCACCCATTTTACCCAGGAGCAAGAGGCTGCTATGTGGCCTTTGGACTGGGAGTCAGCGTGGGACAGTCCCTCACCTCTGCTGGTGGTGCTAGGCAGGGAGGGTCCCCGTGAGAGAACTCAAGAAGGAAGACCCAGCAGAGCCAGCACCTGGGCTCCGGGACACCAGCAGGTGCCTGTCAGAGTGCCCGCCCCGTGAGCTAAGTGTTTCCTGACTCAGCAGTCACTTTGCCCTTTCGATTCCTTGATCTCCCTGTTTGCCACCCCCTTTGGCCCTTTCTTCTCCTCCCTGCCCACCTCCATCCCCAGCTGATGTGTCCCTTGTGAGATCCTAGCAAGAACTCTTCCAGGGAGACAGTAAGGTCCAACTGATAGCAGAGTCCAGTGACAGCCAGGGCCCAAGTCAGTTTCACCCCAAGATCCTGGTCCAAGGACTGTTCAGGGAAGCCACACCCTGGTCTGGACTATCTCCCTATCATGAGACTTGATCCCCTTCACTGTGCTTTCTCTTCCAGTTTTTCTACTTAACACTCGGATGGATTACAGTGACTATCTGGTCTAAGACCTTAAAAAGGACATTTCTACACTAGGAAGACTTCAACTCTTGAAGACCTGTTCCGTGACTCTGGCCCTTTAAGGAGCCTATTGTCACAGGCCTGCAGGCCAGCCCTGGGAGCCATGGAAACAAGAATGTTTGGTTTACTCATCTCTGTTACAGCCTGGCAGTTGCTACCATTTGTACCTCTGAGACATCCTCCTCCTACCTTCTGTATTGGCTGGGTAACCATTGAGCTTTATTTTTTACCCTAGTTAAGAGAGCCCTGAGATTTCTTGGGGTGGGGAGGTGTCTATGTAATCCCTTTATTTGCTCTGTGAACAGGTTAACTGTCATCAGCAGAGAGGTGAACGGAGGCCAACTTTAATTGTTTATCCTTTATGTAAGACTTGTCTAGTTTAAAAACATGTTTTTATTGATTTCAGAGAGAGAGAGGAAGGGATAGGGAGAGGGAGAAGAAACATCAATGATGAAAAACACTGATTGGCTGCCTACTGCACCACTCCTACTGATAATAGAGTATCCAACTGACCAGGAATTGAACCTTGACCTCCTGTTTCAGAGATTGACCATCAACAACTAAGACATACCAACCAGGCCCACCATTCCATTTAAAGTGGTCCTTCCCCAGAAGTTGTTCAGGGTTATATGGCCCGAAAGAATGATCTTTATAAATAAGGCATCTTTCATGAAAATCTGGCCATGAGAAGGAATTTCTGGTATCAGCCTGGAGTTCTCTCATCCTGTACCTCCCACTAGGGGCCCCTCAGAATAAAGCCCGAATCCCTCAAAGCTCTCCATGCACTGGCTTCAATGTCCACTCCTGTTCACCCTTCGTTCATTTCTATTATTGTATTGCTGTATATGCCCCCATTTATGTCCAACTTAAAATATAGAAATATCCCTGGTAATGCCAATAGATGCCATCTTGTGTTATCTTCCCAGTGTATTTCAGAATGGGCAAAAATAAGGTCCTGCTACACACTTATAATTTTCTTATCCTCATTTTATTTATTTTTAATTTTGTATTATGAATTTTAACTGATTTTTAGAGAGAGAAGAAGGGAGAGAGAGAATAGAAACATCTTCAGCTGCTTCCTGCATGCCCACTGAATGGGACCATGCTGGCACCTCAGATAAGTGTCCTGACCAGAAATCAAGCCAGCAACTTTTTGGTGCACAGGACAATGCCCAACCAGCTAAGCCACCTAAATCAGGGATCATATTTTCATTTTAAATTCGACCCACCATGTCCTTTTCCCATGATACTGAATTCTCTTCTCCTCTAATGTCTGCTGGGTACTACAGGGAATGAATTACTTTAATACTAAGTATTGCAACATATTTGTGTGCCAGAATTAATCCTCCATTACTTCCTAAGTTTTTTAATTGTTTTTATTTCAAAAAATTATGCTCATGGTAAATAACTGAAAGTTTTGAACAGCCACAGATTATTTAAAAAAATTAGCCTGGCCAGTGTGCCTCAGTGGCTGAGTGTCGACCTATGAACCAGGAGGTCATGGTTCAAATCCCAGTCAGAGCACATGCACAGGTTGAGGGCTTGATCCCCAGTAGGGGATGTTCAGAAGGCAGCATATCCATAATTGTCTCTCTTCATTGATGCATCTATCTCTCTCTCTCCCTCTTCCTTTCTCTCTGAAACCATAGCCTCAGGTCATGGAGCAAAGGAAGCCATTTACAGAGGAATGCCCTGGGCACAATTCCTGTCTTGAAAAATAGGCAGAAGGGAACCAAGGTGTTTGGGGATTCCTGGTGAGGTGGGAAACTAAAGACAAGCAAGAAGCCAGAGATATTACCTCTTTTAAGCTGAGGGGTGGCAACAGGTGTATTTCCCCCTTAATAGGTCATTGAGCTGTACACTTAGATTTGGTGCACTTTTCTATATGAATGTGATTATGCACAATATTAATAGCTTTAAAACTCACCGTCCCTCTGATCCCTTTGTCTGTATAAGTTTGTAACATGCTGCTTGCACTTGGTATATTGTGGACATCTTCCCTTGGGTCACATTACATTTTATTTTTAATTTAATTTAATTTTTTAATTTATCTTTTTTGGTTGAAAATATTACAGATATCCTTTTTCCCTGTCCCATTAACTCCCTCCACCCTGAACCATCCCCAGGCATTCATTGAACTATTGCCTATATCCATGTGTTATGCATATACATTCTATGGTTAATCTCATCCCATTCATCCACCCCCCTCTACACACATACACACACACACACACACACACACACACACACACACACACACACACACACACACCATCCCTCAGAGATTTGGGATTCTGTTCTATGACTCCATGTCTCTGGATCTATTTTGTTCATCAGTGTGTTTTTTTAATCTTTATTGTTGAAAGATTACATCTGTCCCCCTTTTCACCCATCAACCCCCTCCAGCACATCCTGTCCCACATCCCAGGAATTCAGCACCCTATTGTCTGTGTTCATGCATTCTGCATATGCAAACAAGTTCCTGAGTTAATTACCTCCCACCCAATCACTATCCCTTGCCTTTCTTCCAAGACTCCGCCCTCTGTCCCATGCTGCTATATCTCTGGATCCACTCTGTTCATCAGTTTATGTTATTCATTATATTCCAGATTAGATTCAGATCATGGGATACTTGTCCTTCTCTGACTGACTTCTTTTGCTTAGCATGATACTTTCCAGGTCCCTCCATGCTGTCTCAAAGGGCAAGAGATCCTTCTTTTTGATAGGTGCCTATAATTTCATTGTGTAATCAAAAACTGTTAAAAGTTGGAGAAGGTACGGCGAAATTAGAACCTGAATATATAGCTGGTGAGAATATAAAAAAATCCCAACAGGCAGTTCCTACATTTACTGCAAAAGCGCAGCCGCTTGGGGAGACAGCTTAGTACTTTGTTCAATGTTAAACACATACAGTTACAGCATGACCCACGCACGGGTCTCACTCCTACCTATCTATACTCCAGAAATGAGAACATACACCATGCAAATTTTAGGCTCAAATGTTCACAGCAACGGAATTTGTAAGAGCCAAAATTTAAATTAATCTAAATGTCCACAAACTGACAAAGGGACAAACAAACTGTAGTACATCCATACAATGGAAGACGGCTTTGCCATTAAAAGCACTGAAATGCTCCCAGGAGCTACAATACAGATGAACCTTGAAAACATTATGTGAGGTGAGAAGGTCCAGATACTAAACATCACACCAAGTGTGACTTGGCTGCACTTGTAAGGTTGGTATGGAGCTCCATTGTATGGTTGTAGCATACATTATTTCAACAAACCCTACTGTTGGGTTTTACATGGTTTCCCATTGTTCAATGTCACACAGTGCTGTGATGCCCATCTTTATAGTAAAATATTTGTAGCCAATATTAGTTGGATCTTTCAACACATGCCCATAAGTGGAACTGCCTGTTTGAAAGTTTGAACATATTTTTGTTGAATTTTGAAACAGAGAGGTGGAAGAAAGAGAGGAAAGGAAAGAGGGAAAAAGGGAAGGAGGGAAGGAGAGAAGTAGGGAAGGAGGGAGGGAGAGAGGAAGGAAGGAACATTGACTTGGTGTTCCACTTACAGATGCTTTCATTGGTTGCTTTTGGTATGTGTGCTGACCAGAAAGAAACCAGAGATCGAACTAGCAATTTTGGCCTGTTGGGAAGATGCTCTAACCACTTAGGAACACTGCAGGGTGAAAGCCTGCATATTTTAAGGCTTTCAGTAAAAATTGCCCAATGACCCTTCCCCAGCAGAGCATGGTGGTCAAGTATCTCCATTCTGAAATATGGAATTTCCCTCTCCTATACAGCCTCGCTCATCCCCAGGGGGCAGTACCAGACAGTTGGTTCCCACCCTCATGACCTTATCTATTGGTTTGCAGTTCCCCAGGATACACTGCCATGACCTCGCTGGTCCACAGTGCCAACTGCCAAGTAGCGGGTTTCATTGTCACCACCGTAGGATGGATCTTCTCCATGACTTGCATCGGACTGGCTGACAACAGGGCATGGGGACTTCCTTAGTGTGTAGGTGTGGGTGAAGCCCCCAGGCCTGGAAGACAGAGCACACTGAAGGGCATTGGGACTTCCTTCGCATGGCGCATGGTGGAGGCAGGCAGAGAGTGGAGAGCAGATCATGGGGGCTTCATCTCCATGGCTGCAGCGAAACCTCCAGGCCCACAGAGAGCAGAGAACCAGGGGGAGTTGTCCTAAGCCATCAGTAGGACATCCCCTGAGAGCTCCTGGATTGTAGAGGGTGCAGGTTGGGTTGAGGGAACCCCGAGCATGAATTTCGTGCACAGGGCCTCTAGTTATTATAGATAATTGATGTTATACACCTACTGTGTGAAAATGAGAATTGCTGGGATTCTCACAGCTCCCTCTTAAACTCCCACTAGAAACAAAAAACCTGACCTTCTTTGTCATAGCCCTAACACCTCTCCACCAGTACATGAAATTTCCGCTAATGTGCAAAAGCAGAATAGTGGAAGGAATCCCCCTTTCATTACCAGACACAGCAATTATCATGATTCTGTCATATTCATTTTCTCTCTCTTTTCTTCCCTTCTTTTCACCTATTTCTCTTTCTCAGAAAATCTCTGAAGCAAACCGCAGACATCACATTTCTTCATCCTTATACACTTCAAAACTAGTCTCTAAAAATAGGACATTACCTTGCATAAACATAGTATGCCTTTAAAGTTAACAACTCTTGGTTGTTATTATGAAGTACTTAGAATTTTTAAAGCTTGAAAAATAATTGTACAGCCCTAGCTGGTTCGGCTCAGTGAATAGAGCGTCAGTCTGCACAGTGGAAGATCCCGGGTTCGATTCCAGTCAAGGGCACATACCCGAGTTGTGGGCTCAATGCCCAGTGGGCACATGCAGGAGGCAGCCTACCAATGATTCTCTCTCATCATTGATGTTTCTATCTCTCTCTCCCTCTCCACTCCTCTCTGAAATAAATAAAGATACATTTTTTAAAAATAAGTGTACAATTTTATTTATTTTATTGCATAATATGTTCACTCTGCCTCTGAAGTCTCAATTTAAAGAACTCCCCCTTCCACACCTTCTTTGCTATTTTTGTAAAAAGATTTTGGTTTTCTGAAGAAAATGAGCTAATTGTCCTTTTTTTGAAATTACCACGTACCTCTTAAAGCTTAATTAGATTCCCAGTAGGCATAGGTCTAGTTTCTACAAATCCAGGTACCTGCTTTCAGAACCACACCCGATAGGTATACCCTGTGTGAAAAAATATTTCTCTCCCATGCTTCATGGGTGGTCCAACTCACTCCCTGGCTCAAGTGTAAGCACCCCCGCCCCATTAAAATCCTCATCTCATTACATTCCAAAATCATTTTGATAGGCATGTCAGGAGAGACAAGCACTTCAGCTCACTCACTGACTGGTGGCTTCATTCAGCTAACATTAACTCGATGACTTTCATGCGAGAAGTGCCTCTAAAACATCCAGACAAGAATTTGGAGACATAACAGAAACCTGAACCACACCCTCTGCTCCAGTGCTCACAGCTCCACAGAAGTTTCAAGGGACTCAATTAAAAATCAACAATTAACTGGGGGAGGTCTTTAATAGGTTTATATTGAGACAGACTCACTTCAATGTGAGAACTACAGGAGAGAAATCCAAGGGCTGACATGAAATGACTTTCTTCTCAAAGAGTACTTAAGTCTCTGAGAGCAGAGTGTCTAACAAAATTTCCACTTGGGTCATAAGTCTATCAGCTATTTAAACATATGTTCCAAAGATATTGCCTGTGGACGCCAGAATATTCAGTGGATCCTTTGGCTGTGGGCAAGGGATGCTTCCCTCTTCCCTCTGATAGAGCAAGTATAAAGTGGTATAAACATTCTTTAGGAAATGCCCCTTCTTTGCCTGCCTGCTATAATTTGCACAATGTCCTTAGCACTGGGAGGAAGTCAGAGCCTCTGCATTCAGTGAGAGACCCTGGACCCCATCCCATGGTCTCATGGGATATTCAGGGCGGGTCTTGGGCCAAGTCTTACCCATTCGCCTTGCAGCTGTGGAATCGTTGGGAAATGGTTCCGAGGTAAACACCACGTTGCCCCCATTAAATCTGTCCTCAAAGTAGGCTTTGTTAACTGACTGACAGGACATATAAGTTTG
>JAJQQW010000025.1:1481215-1510748 GCA_025583905.1 Ia io | reverse complement strand
CTCTTTCCTCACAGTGTGAAAGAGGTACATGTATTTCCAACAATTTTGTATCACTTAGTGATGAGTTTAAGTGAATTCACACTGGTTTTCTAGAATAGTTTGACAATCCTTACTGCTCTATTTCATGTACATCACCACATTTCACAAATTCCTCTTAATATTTTTTCCTCACATTGAGAAGTGAGTTTTACTTGTTTTGAAACCATTTGCATCAGTTACTGCTCCTTTTCAGTGAATTACATCAGGTTTTTAACACTGTGCTACATATGGTATGCTTACAGGTCTACTTAAGGAATTGCCACACATTGTAAAAACAATTGCCACACAGGACATAGAATGTTGTATCTACACCATTTCCTCACATTGAAAATGATTTACACTTCTTTTCCATGTATTTTCTACTGTTTACTGCTGCTTTTCTATAATTTTCCAGTGATTTCTTAGATTGTGGTATGTTGTGCTTTCTACTCTTTACATGGGATTTTCTCACATTGTACCAACTCCTTTCTTCCCTCTGTGCTCACCTTGAGAAATGATTTACTTTTTTTTCCATTTTTTATTAAGGTATTATATGTGTACATATTTTACCCTTGCCTCCCCACCCTACTACCATACGTGCACTCACCCCCCAGTGTTTTGCGTCCATTGCTAATGCTTATATTCATGCATACAAATCCTTAGGTTGATCTCTTATCTCCCCACCTCTCCCTAAACTTCCCACTGTAATTTGACCATCTATTTGATGCTTTTCTGCCGCTGTATCTATCTTTCTGTTTATCAGTTTATAATGTTCTTTATTATGCACAAATGAGTGAGATCACGTGGTAATTTTCTTTCATTGACCAGCTTATTTCACTTAGCATAACGTTCTCCAGTTTCATTAGGTTGCTGGAAATGGTAAGAATTCCTTCATTTTTGTGGCTGCATAGTATTCCATTGTGTTGATGTACCATTGTTTTCTCACCCAGTCATCTGTTGACGGGCACCTAGGCTGTTTCCAAATCTTAACTATTGTAAATTGTGCTGCTATAAACATAGGGGTGCATATATCCTTTCTGACTGGTGTTTCTATTTTCTTAGGATATATTCCTAGGAGTGGGATTACTGGTTCAAATGGGAGTTCCATTTTCAGTTTTTTGAGGAAACTCCATACTATTCTCCACAGTGGCTGCACCAGTCTGCATTCCCACCAGCAGTGCATGAGGGTTCCTTTTTCTCCGCATCCTCGCCAACACTTTTCCTTTGTTGATTTGTTGATGATAGCCATTCTCACAGGTGTGAGATGATACTTCATTGTCATTTTGATTTGCATCTCTCAGATAATTGGTGACTTTGAGCATGTTTTCATGTGCCTCTTGGCCTTCCTTCTGTCTTCTTTGGAAAAGATTCTATTTATGTCCGTTGCCCATTTTTTTATTGGATCATTTATCTTACTTTTACTAAGTTGTATAAGTTGCCTATAGATGTTCGATATTACAACTTTATCAGTGATAACATTTGAAAATATGTTCTCCCATACAGTGGGCTTTCTTGTTGTTTTGTTGATTGTTCCTTTTGCTGTGCAAAAGCTTTTATTTTGATGTAGTCCCATTTGTTCATTTTCTCTTTAGCTTCCATTGCCCTAGGAGCAGTATCAGTGAAGATGTTCTTTCAGCATATGTCTGATATTTTGCTGCTTGTGGATTCCACTAGTATTTTTATGGTTTCCTGTTTTATATTCAGGTCCTGTGTCTATTTTCAGTTTATTTTTGTGTATGATGTAAGTTGATGATCTAGTTTCAATTTTTTGCATGTATCTGTCCAATTTTCCCAACAACGTTTATTGAAGAGACTGTCTTGAATCCATTGTATATTCATGCCTCCTTTGTCAAATATTAATTGAGCATAGTTGTTGGGTCAATATCTAGATTCTCTATGCTATTTCATTGGTTTATATGTCTGTTCTTGTGCCTGTACCAGGCTGCTTTGAGAACAATGGCTTTGTAATACAGCTTGAAATCTAGTATTGAGATACCTCCTACTTTATTTTTCTTTCTCACGATTGATGTGTCTATTCGGGGTCTTTTTTTATTCCAGATGAATTTTTGCAGAGTTCTTTTTAGGTCTGTGGAATATGCCATTGGTATTTTAATGGGGAGTGCATTGAATCTATAGATAGCTTCGGTTAGTATGGACATTTTAATGATGTTGATTCTACTAATCCATGAACATGATATGTTCTTCCATCTGTCTACGTCTTCCTCTTTTTTCAGTGTCCTGTAGTTTTCCACGTATACTTCTTTTACCTCCTTAGTTAAGTTTATTCCTAGGTATCTTAATTTTTTTGGTACAATGGTAAATGTGATTGCTTTTTTAGCCTCTCTTTCTGTAAGTTCACTATTGTTGTATAGAAATGCCATAGGTTTCTAGGCATTGATTTTGTATCCACCAACAATGCCCAATGCATTTATTAAGTCTACTAGATTTTTGATGGAGTCTTTTGGGTTTTTTATGTACAATATCATATCATCTGCAAATAAGGATACCTTTACTTCTTCTTGTCCAATTTGGATTCCTTTTATTTCTTCTTATTGTCTAATTGCAGTGGCTAATACTTCCAGTGCTATGTCAAACATGAGTGATGAGAGTGGGCATCCCTGTCTTGTTCCTGTTCATAGGGGAAATGGTTTTAGTTTTTGCCATTGAGTATGATGTTAGCTGTTGGTTTATCATATATAGCTTTTATTATGTTGAGGTATTATCCTTCTTTTCCCAACTTGTTGAGAGATTTTATCAAGAAAGGGTGTTGAATTTTGTCAAATGCTTTTTTTGCATCAATTGATAAAACTATATGATTTTTATCTCTCAATTTGTTTATGTGATATATCATGTTTATTGATTTGCGGATATGTTACCATCCTTGCATTCTGGGATAAATCCTATTTGGTCGTGCTCTATGATCTTTCTGATGTACTACTGGATCTGGTATGTTGGAATTTTGATGAAAATTTTAGGATCTATGTTCATGAGGGATGTTGGCCTGTAATTCTCTTTCATTGTGTTGTCTTTATCTGGTTTTGGTATTAGGGTGATGCTGGCTTCATAAAAGGAGATTGGAAGTATTCCCTCCCCTTGAATTTTTTTGGAATAGTCTGAGGAGAACAGGTTTGAATTCTTCCTTAAATGTTTGTAAAACTCCCCTGTGAAGCCGTCTGGCCCAGGGCTTTTGTTTGCCAGAAGCTTTTTGATGACTGCTGCAATTTCTTCCATAGTTATTGGACTATTGAGCTGTTTAGATTCTTTTTTTTTATTTCTTTATTGATTAAGGTATCACATATTTGTGCTCTTCCCCCCATTCCCATCCCACACCCCTCCCTACACATGCCCCCACACCCCTGTTGTCCTTAACCGCTGGTTACGCTCATATGCTTGCACACAAGTCCTTTGGTTGATCTCTCCCCTTTACCCTCACCCTTCCCTACCCTCCTTCTGAGGCACGGCAGTCTGCTCCATGCCTCCTTGTTTCTGGGTCTGTTCTTCTTCATCAGTCTATGTTGTTCATTATTTCCCCTAGATGAGTGAGATCATGTGCTATTAGAAATACACTTATAAGAACCGAAAATGAGACAAGCAATAATGGTTATGGTGACAGGCAAATGAATCAGTGTGTAGTGAGTTTCTTTCTGGGCCAACAGTTCTTTTGAGACCTAATTTCAATGTCCAACAGTTCCTTATGTGTACATGTCAGCACTGACATTACAGTTCTGGATGGTGGACAAATGGTGGTAATACAGGTCTGACTCTCTCCGGTTTAACCAAACCAAACCAAACCAAACCAAAGTACATTCTTTTTAATTGAGTTTTGGAAGGTTATATTTTTCTAGGAATATGTCCATTTCCTCCATGTTGTCCACTTTTTGGAAATAGAGTTGTTCGTAGTATTTTTTAACAATCCTCTGTATTTCGGTGGGGTCTGTTGTTATTTCTCCTCTTTCATTTCTGATTTTGTTTATTTGTATCCTCTGTCTTTGCTTCTTGATGAGCCTGGTTAAAAGGTTCATCAATCTTGTTTATCCTTCCAGGAACCAGCTCTTGTTAGTTGATCTTTTGTATTTTATTTTTCTTTTGTCTCTATGTCTTTTTTTTTCCGCTCTGATCTTTATTATTTCCTTCCTTCTGCTTACACTGGGCTTTTCTTGTTGCTCTCTTTCTAACTCTTTGAGTTGTATGGTTAGGTGATTTATTAACATTATTTCTTGTTTTTTGCATTATGCTTGTAGAGAGCTATGAACTTCCCTTCAAGACCGCTTTAGCTGTGTCCCATAGATTTGTGATTGTTGTGTTATCATTGTAGTTTTTTGTCATGATGTTTTTTTTTTCCTTTTTTTTATTAAGGTATTATACGTGTACATATCGTACCATTGCCCCCCCACCCCACGCCCATATATGCCCTCACACCCCAGAGTTTTGCGTCCATTGGTTATGCTTATATGCATGCATACAAGTCCTTTGATTGATCTCTTATCTTCCCCACCTCTCCCTAACCTTCCTGCTGTAATTTGACAGACTTTGATGCTTTACTGCCTCTGTATCTATCTTTTTGTTCAAGTTTTTAATGTTCTTTATTATCCATAAATGAGTGAGATCATGTGGTATTTTTCTTTCATTGACTGGTTTATTTCACTTAACATAATGTTCTCCAATTCCATCCAGGTTGCTGCAAATGGTAAGAATTCCTTCTTTTTTATGGCAGCATAATATTCCATTGTGTAGATGTACCATAGTTTTCTGATCCAGTCATCTGCTGATGGGCACCTAGGCTGTTTCCAGATCTTAGCTATTGTAAATTGTGCTGCTATGAACATAGGGGTGCATATTTCCTTTCTTATTGGTGTTCCCAGTTTCTTAGGATATATTCCTAGGAGTGGGATTACTGGGTCAAAATGGGAGTTCCATTTTCAGTTTTTTGAGGAAACTCCATACTGTTCTCCACAGTGGCTGCACCAGTCTGCATTCCCACCAGCAGTGCATGAGGGTTCCTTTTTCTCCGCATCCTCGCCAACACTTGTCGTTTGTTGATTTGTTGATGATAGCCATTCTGATAGGTGTGAGATGATAGCGCATTGTTGTTTTGATTTGCATCTCTCGGATAATTAGTGACCTTGAGCATGTTTTCATGTGTCTCTTGGCCTTCCTTATGTCTTCTTTGGAAAAGATTCTATTTAGGTCCATTACCCATTTTTTTATTGGATCATTTATCTTCCTTTTATTAAGTTGTATAAGCTGCCTGTAGATGTTGGAGATTACACCTTTATCAGTGATGCCATTTGCAAATATGTTCTCCCATGCAGTGGGCTTTCTTGTTGTTTTGTTGATAGTTTCTTTTGCTGTAAAAAAGCTTTTTATTTTGATGTAGTCCCATTTGTTTATTTTTCTCTTTAGCTTCCATTGCCCTAGGGGCAGTATCGGTGAAGAAGTTCTTTTGACATATGTCTGAGATTTTGCTGCTTGTGGATTCCTCTAGTATTTTTATGGTTTCCCGTCTTATGTTTAAGTCCTGTATCCATTTTGAGTTTATTTTTGTGTATGGCGTAAGTTTGTGATCTAGCTTCATTTTTTTGCATGTGTCTGTCCAATTTTCCCAACACCATTTATTGAAGAGACTGTCTTTATTCCATTGTATGTTCATGCCTCCTTTGTCAAATATTAATTGAGCATAGTGGTTTGGATCAATATCTGGATTCTCTATTCTGTTTCATTGATCTATATGTCTGTTCTTGTGCCAGTACCAGGCTGTTTTGAGAATAGTGGCTTTGTAATACAGCTTGAAATCTGGTATTAAGATCCCTCTTACTTTATTCTTCTTTCTCAGGATTGCTGTGGCTATTCAGGGTCTTTTTTTTTTCCAGATTAATTTTTGGATAGTTCTTTCAAGGTCTGTGAAATATGCTGTTGGTATTTTAATGGGGAGTGCATTGAATCTATAGATTGCTTTGGGCAGTATGGACATTTTAATGATGTTGATTCTACCAATCCATGAACATGGTATGTTCTTCCTTCTGTTTACGTCTTCCTCTATCTCTTTTTTCAGTGTCCTGTAGTTTTCCGTGTATAAGTCTTTTACCTCCTTAGTTAAGTTTATTCCTAGGTATCTTAATTTTTTTGGTGCGATGGTAAATGGGATTGCCTTTTTAGTCTCTCTGTCTGTAAGTTCACTATTGGTGTATAGAAAGGCCATAGATTTCTTGGCGTTAATTTTGTATCCTGCTACATTTCCAAATTCATTTATTAAGTCTATTAGTTTTTTGACAGAGTCTTTGGATTTTTTATGTACAATATCATGTCGTCTGCAAATAAAGACAGCTTTACTTGTTCTTTTCCAATTTGGATGCCTTTTATTTCTTCTTCTTGTCTAATTGCAATAGCTAATACTTCCAGTACTATGTCAAACAGGAGTGGTGAGAGTGGGCATCCCTGTCTTGTTCCTGTTCTTAGGGGAAATGTTTTTAGCTTTTGTCCATTGAGTATGATGTTTGCTGTGGGTTTATCATATATAGCTTTTATTATGTTGAGGTATGAGCCTTCTATTCCCACCTTGTTGAGAGTTTTTATCAAGAAAGGGTATTGGATTTTGTCAAATGCTTTTTCTGCATCAATTGATATGACTATGTGATTTTTATCTCTCAATTTGTTTATGTGATGTATCACGTATATTGATTTGTGGATATTGTACCATCCTTGCATTCCTGGGATAAATCTTACTTGGTCATGGTGTATGATCTTTCTGATGTACTGCTGGAGCCGATTTGCTAGAATTTTGTTGAGGATTTTGGCGTCTATGTTCATGAGGGATATTGGTCTGTAATTCTCTTTCATTGTGTTGTCCTTATCTGGTTTTGGTATTAGGGTGATGCTGGCTTCATAGAAGGAGATTGGAAGTGTTCCTTCCTTTTGAATTTTTTGGAATAGTCTGAGGAGGATAGGTTTTAGTTCTTCCTTGAATGTTTGGTAAAACTCTCCTGTGAAGCCGTCAGGCCCCGGGCTTTTGTTTGCCGGAAGCTTTTTGATGACTTCTTCAATTTCGTCCATAGTTATTGACCTATTGATCTGTTGAGATTCTTCTTGATTGATTTTTGGAAGGTTGTATTTTTCTAGGAATATGTCCATTTCCTTCAGGTTGTCCAGTTTGTTGGAATAGAGCTGTTCATAGTATTTTGTAACAATCCTTTGTATCTCAGCGGGGTCTGTTGTTATTTCACCTCTTTCATTTCTGATTTTGTTTATTTGGGTCCTCTCTCTTTGCTTCTTGGTGAGCCTGGCTAGAAGTCCATCAATCTTGTTTATCTTTTCAAAGAACCAGCTCTTGGTCTTGTTGATCTTTTGTATTGTTTCTTTGGTCTCTATGTCATTTATCTCCGCTATGATCTTTGTTATTTCCTTCCTTCTGGTTACACTGGGCTTTTCTTGCTGCTCTTTTTCCAGCTCTTTGAGTTGTAGGGTTAGGTAATTTATTACCATTTTTCTTGTTTTTTGCAATAGGCATGTAGAGCTATGAACTTCCCTCTCAAGACTGCTTTCGCTATGTCCCATAGATTGTGGATTGTTGTGTTTTCATTGTCATTTGTTGCCATGATGTTTTTTATTTCTTCCTTGATCTCTCTGGTGACCCAGTCCTTGTTTAATAGCATGCTGTTTAGTCTCCATGTGTTTGATTTCTTTGGATTGTATTTATTGTAGTTGATTTCCAGTTTTATGCCACTGTGATCTGAGAAGACGCTTGATATAATTTCTATCTTCTTGAATTTGAAGTGACTTTGCCTGTTACCCAGCATATGGTCTATCTTTGAAAATGACCCATGTGCACTTGAGAAGAATGTATATTCTGTGGCTCTGGGGTGAAATGTTCTGAAGATGTCAATTAATTCCATCTGGTCTAGTGAGTCATTTAGGATTGCTGTTTCTTTGCTGATTTTTTGTTTAGAGGATTTGTCCAATGGTGATAGTGGGGTATTAAAGTCTCCTACTATGATTGTATTGCTATTAATCTCTTCCTTGCTATCCTTCAGGAGTTTTTTTATGTATTTGGGTGCTCCTATATTGGGAGCGTATATGTTTACCAGAATTATTTCTTCTTGTTGGATTTCTCCCTTTAGTATTATGAAGTGGCCTTCCTTATCTCTTATTATGGCATTTACTTTGAGGTCTAATTTGTCAGATATAAGTATTGCTACCCCAGCTTTTTTTTCATTTCCATTTGCCTGGAAGATATTTTTCCATCCCTTCACTTTCAATCTGTGTGAGTCTCTTGTTCTGAGGTGGGTCTCTTGTAGACAGCATATATATGGGTCATGCTTTTTTATCCATTCAGCCACTCGATGTCTTTTGATTGGAGCATTTAGTCCATTTACATTTAAAGTTATTACTGAAAGGTATTTGTTTGTAGTCATATCTATTTTTGTGTCTGTATTCCATCTTACCTGTTTATTTCTTCTTTTTACACTATTCCCTTTAGCAATTCTTGCATTGCTGGTTTGGTGGTGATAAACTCCCTGAGTCTTTTTTTGTCTGCGAAGCTCCTGATTTCCCCTTCAATTTTGATTGATAGTCTTGCTGGATATAGTATTCTTGGATTCAGTCCTTTGCTTTGCAACACTTTGTATACCTCCTTCCATTCACTTCTAGCTTGTTGTGTTTCTGTTGAGTAATCATTTGACAATCTGATGGGTGTTCCTTTGTATGTAACTCTCTGTCTCTCTCTTGCTGCCTTTAAGATTCTGTCTTTATCATTTATATTTGCCATTGAGATTATGACATGTCTTGGTGTGGGTCTTTTGGGATTGATCCTGCTTGGGACTCTCTGTACTTGCGTAACTTTTATCTTTCCCATATCTGGGAAGTTTTCTGTCATTATTTCTTCAAATAGATTTTCTAATCCCTGCTGCTCTTCTTTTCCTTCTGACAGCCCTATTATACGCATGTTACTTCGCTTCATGTTGTCCCGAAGCTCCCTTAGGCTTTCCTCCTGCTTTTTAATTTTTTTCTCCAATTGCTGTTCAGATTGAGCTTGTTTCTGTACCTGACCTTCTAACTCACTAATTCGGTCCTCTGCTTCTTGTAGTCTACTGTTGAAACTTTCCATGGTGTTTTTGATTGTACCTATATCACTTTTCATTTCTTCCTGATTCTTGCATAAGTTGTTGATTTTCTCATCCATCCGTTGTATAAATTCCATGACCATTACTCTGAACTCCTTTTCGGTCATGTTGCAAGCTTCAGTTTCACTAATTTCCTTTCTTGGCGACTCCACATTTTCTTTCCTCTGTGAGTTATTTCGTTTCCACATTGTGGCTATCACCAGAAAGCTCAAGCTTCCATTTGTGTGCACCTCGGCCGTGCGCTGTGGGGACTTCGCTCCACCCGAGTTTCACTGAAGTGCTCTGACACTAGGACGTGTGGTTGCCTTTGGTTGGTGGGAACCAGACTTGCCCAGGGTCAGTGTCCCAGTGTTCCGTGTGGTCTTGTGTGCACACTTAGAATCAGGGACCCTGTCAGCACCACACTGTTGGTATGTGCCGAAAATGAGATCGTTAGCACGTTCCAGGAGTCAGAGTTTCCCTATATCTGCACCAAGAATCGAGTGTCAGATTCTCTGTTGCCTTGTGCAGTTTCTCGTTGAGAATCAGGGTCCCTGTGTGTGCATGCACCAACAATTGGGGTCGTTGGCTCTTAGTGTGAATGCGCTGTGAGTCAGGGATCCCAGGCAGCTGTGTCCGGCGTGCCAAATTCCCTGAAGTGGAGCTGCGTCCTGTGTGTTCTCTCACTACTGAGCCAAACCAGCTAGGGCGCACACTCTCAAATCCCTGAAGGTGAGCTGCCTTTGTGCACTCTCCCAGAATCCCCAAAGAGGGGCGGAGTCCGTCCTGCGCGCCAAATTCCCCAAAGGGAAGCCCCTTTGTTCATGCTCTAAGATTCCCCGAAGGGGAGCTGTGACCCGCAAGCCAAATTTCCCCCAATTCCCCAAATGGGAGCCCTCTGTGCGCACTGACAGATTTCCCTGAAGGTGAGCTGCTTCTGTCCTGCGCGCCAAATTCCCTAAGGCGGAGCACGTCCCTGAGCAAAGCTCTGCAGCTTGAGCAAGGGGCGTGTCTATTAGTTACTATGGCGCTATCCCTGTGCGCCTGCGGGGAGGGGGATAGGCTCTTTGACTCACGGGAATCTGCTGGGAAGTCTGGATTCTTGTTGTTTCTTTGACTGAAACTGTGATAGCAGTTGTCTGTCCCCAGTGGCTGCAGGGTCCTGGTTTGTGTCAGAAGCCAGGATCCGAGTCTCAGGCAGCTATGTTTCTCAAGATGGTGTGGTCTCCGCGTCTGCACCAGCCGCCGAGAAGTGTCCGCTTTGTGCGCGGGGCTCCGCCGTCTAGGACTGCCCTGTTAGGCAGCCCCTTGGAAGACCTGCAGAATCTAACTGACCCTAGCTCATACAGACACATACACCACACACGTCTACACGTCTACACTCTCCTCTATGGGTTGCTCACTCACACTCTCTCTCTCCCTACCTCCTTGCCGGTCGCCATCTTTCCGGGTTTATCGTCATGATGGTTTTTATTTCTTCTTTTATCCCTCTGATAACCCAGTCATTGTTTAATTGCATGCTGTTTACTCTCCATGTGTTGATTTTTTTGGATTGTTTTATTGTAGTTGATTTCCAGTTTTATGCCATTGTGATCTGAGAAGATGCTTGATATGATTTATATCTTCTTGAATTTGAAGAGACTTTGCCTGTGACCCAATAGTTGGTCTATCTTTGAAAATGACTCATGAGCACTTGAGAAGAATCTATATTCTTTGGCTTTGGGGTGAAATGTTCTGACGATGTCAATTAATTCCATCTGGTCTAGTGAGTCATTTAGGATTGATGTTTCTTTGCTGATTTTTTGTTTTGAGGATTTGCCCAGTGGTGATAGTGGAGTATTAAAGTCTCCTGCTATGATGGTATTGCTGTCAATATCCCCCTTGATATCCTCCAGGAGTCTTTTTATGTATTTGCATGCTTATGTATTGGGTGTGTATATGGTTACCAGAGTTGTTTCTTCTTGTCTGATTGCTCCTTTTAGTATTATGAAGTGGCCTTCCTTATCTCTTTTTATGTCCTTCACTTTGAAATCTAATTTTTCAGATATAAGTATTGCTACCCTAGCTTTTTTTTTTTTTTTTAAATCTCCATTTACCTGAAAAACCTTTTTCTATCCATTTACCCTCAGTCTGTGCAACTTTTTTCCTGAGGTGGGTTTCTTGTAGACAGCAGATATATGAGTCATGTTTTCTTATGCAATTTGTTACCCTTATGTCTTTTGATTGCGGCATTTAATCCATTTACATTTAAAGTTATTATTGATAGGTTCTTGTTAGTTACCATTTTTATTCTTAACCCCTGTGTTTCTTCTTCAGTTTCCTATTTCTTTTTCTGTTTTTCAGCAGACCCTTTAGCATTTCTTCCATTACTGGTTTGGTGGTAATAAACTCCCTTATTCGTTTTTTGTCCGTGAAGTTCCTGATTTAACCTTCAATTTTGATTGATAGCCTTTGTGAGTACAGTGTTCTTGGATTCAGTCCCTTCCCTTGCATGACTTTGTATATTTCATTTCATTCCCTCTGGCCTGATGTTTTTCTGTTGAGTAATCAGTTGCTTTTCTGATGGGGGATCCTTTGTAGGTAACTTTATGTCTCTCTCTGGCTGCTTTTAAGATTCTTACTTTGTCGTTGGTGTTAGCCAATTTAATTATAATGTGCCTTGGGGTCATTCTTTTGGGGTTCATTTTGCTTTGGACTCTGTGAGCTTCTTGTATTTGTGTGGGTTTTTTCTTCCCTATATCTGGGAAGTTTTCCATCATTATTTATTTAAACAGGTTTTCTATTCCTTACTCAGTTTTCCTCTTCTTCTGGAACCGCTATTATGTGGATGTTATTTTGTTTTGTGCTGTCCCAAAGTTCCCTTAGGCATTCCTCCCGCTTTTTAATTTTTTTTTTTTTTGAAGCTTCTCTACTTGGGTATTTTTTTACTACCTTGTCTTCCAGCTCACTGATGCGGTTCTCTGCTTCTTCTAGTCTACTCTTGATGCTTTCTATTGAGTTCTTTACAGCAGCAATGTCATTTTTCATTTATTCTTGGTTCTTCTTCATTTCCTCTTGTTTCTTACACATATTGTCAAATTTGTCTTCCATTCTTTTCAGCCACCTTATGACCATTTCTCTGAATTCTTTCTCTGACAGGTTGCTTTCCTCTATATCGTTTACTTCCTTTTCTGGTGATGCCTGCTTTTCTTTCATATGTGGGCTATTTCTTTGGCTCCCCATGATCTCACTTCTCCAGGTGTCTGGTTATGTAGTTCTCTCTCTCCTGCATTCATTTAAAGGCACAAAATACAACACAACCAGGTACAATGCACAAGGCACTGAGCAGAAATGTATTCATGATATTAATAAACCCAAATAAAGGTGACCACCAGGGAAAGGCGAATTGCAGGATAGGAGAGAAAGAAGAAGAGAGAAAAGAAAAGGAATGCAAAAATGAAATTGGGAAAAGGATAAAAACAGTAACAGAGAAAACAATGAGAATGAGAAAAAAGAGGGGAACAAACTCTATATATGTGGAGAAAACTTGAATAGAACACCCACTAATCCCAACAAATGCCAGCAACAAGTACTTGGAGATGAATGCACACTACAAACAAGAACTAATATTAAGTGTGTTGAGGGAAAACAGAAACAAAAACAAAAAAAAAAAAAAAAAAAAAAAAAAAAAAAGGGGAATAACCAAAACAATCTCACAAACAAGCATAAAAATTGATATAATCAAGAATCAAGCAAACAACAACAAAGAGAGAAAAAAATTATTGGATAGTGAAAAAAGAGAAGAGAGAGGTGTGTGTGGACTTGGAGCAGGGGATTGGAATACAAGTAGGGTGAAATTTTCACAGGGGTGAAAAGAAGTGATAGGCAAAATCAAAAGCAGGAATAGGGTAAGAGAAACAGGACAGCAACAGGGGAAAAGTGAGGAAGAGAGTGATGGCATAAAGCTAAAGTTGAGATAGAGTAAAATGATGCTAAAGGAAAGATGAAAATAGAATGTAGAAACACTAATCCCAAAGTTAAATGAAGAGAAAAAATAAAATGACACTTTAAAAAAAAAAAAAAGGAAAAATAGTAGTAGTTATAATACTGATGGAAAATAAAAATGTAATAATTAAAAAGGTAAAATCAAGTGAAGACAAAAGAAAAAAAAAATAGTTTTTTAAGTAAAAGATGAAAAAAATAAAAATAAAAATGTGCAGTAGTGAAGGTCATTCACTTCCTCTATTGTTCTGTTTGGCACGCATGTTTCCTGTCAGCAGCCATCTTCTGTCTCTCCTTCAGCATCTTGTAGTTTTCTGAGTAGCGGTCTTTTACCTCCTTAGTTAAGTTTATTCCTAGGTGTCTTAATTTTTTGATGCAATGGTAAATGTGTGTTTTTTTTTTTTTTTTTTTTTAATCTCACTTCTGTAAGTTTACTATTGGTGTATGAAAATGTCATTGGTTTCATGGCGTTAATTTTGTATCCTGCTACATTGCCAAATTCATTTATTAAGTCTAATAATTATTGATGGAGTCTTCAGGGTTTTCTATGTACAGTATCATGTCATCTGCAAATAATGACAATTTTACTTACTTTTTTAACAATTTGGGTGCCATTTATTTCTTCTTCTTGTGTGATCACTGTGGCTAGCACTTCTAGTACTGTGTGGAACAGGAGTGGTGAAAGCAGCATCCCTGTTTTGTTCCTGTTCTTAAGGGAAATGGTGTTAGTTATTACCCATTGAGTACCAGGTTGGCCATAGATTTGTCATATAAGGCTGTTATTATGATCCTTCTAGTCCCACTTTGCTGAGCGTGTTTATCAGGAAAGGGGGTTGGGCTTTGTCAAATGCCTCTTTTGCATTGATTGATATGATTATGTGATTTTTTTCTCTCAGTTTGTTTATATGATGTATCACATTTATTGACTTGTGGATATTGTACACTGCCTTGCATCCCTGGAATAAATCCCACTTGTTCATGGTGTATGATCTTTCTGATGTAATGCTGAATCTGGCTTGCTAGAATTTTGTTGTGGATTTTAGCATCTATGTTCATCCGGGATATAGGCCTGTAATTCTTTTTTTTTTTTTTTTTTTTTTTTTGTGGTGTCTTTATGTGTTTTTGGTATTAAGGTAATGCTGGCTTTATAGAAAGACCTTAGAAGTATGCCTCTCTCTTGCATTTTTTGGAGTAGTCTGAATAGTATTGATTTAAGTTCTTGTTTGATGTTTGGAAAAACTCCACTGTGAAGCCATCTGGTCCAGGGCTTTGGTTTGCTGGAAGCTTTTTGATTACTGTTTCAGTTTCATCAGTAGTTATCGGCGTATTCATGTTTTTGTTTGTTTGTTTGTTTGTTTGTTTTATTCTTCCTGATTGAGTTTTGGAAGCTTGTATTTTTCTAGGAATGTGTCCATTCCCTCGAGGATGTCCAATTTGGTGGATGCATGTCTGCTCAAAGTTGGGTTAAGAGAGCTGAATGTGGGAAAGTCCATGCATGGGGACTGATCCCCAGGGCCTGTGAAGGTCCACAGAGGCAGGGCTTGCTCTGGAACCCAGGAAGGGCATCCTCAAGCCTCCTCAGTGCCTCTCTGGATCCAGGAAATCAGCTGGGATGTTGTTTTTTCTTCTGCACATTGTAGCCTGTCATGTTCTCCAAAACAGCTCAGGTGAATTGGGGAGAATTCCTGATTTCTGTCAACAGTGGGTGTCCCAGCATCAGGATCATGAGAGATTGGCTGACATTCCAGGGATGCATAAAGAGGGCTCCCAGCCTTGGGAGCACATTCTAAGGACCACCTTCCCACTCAAAAAAAAAAAAAAAAAGGGTCAGAAGGGCATATGTCTTGGGATCCCAGTAGGAATCATGTGCTCAAAGGCTGCTGTGGGCTGTACATAAGTGAGAGCCATGATGAGGGCAGGTGGTAGGTGACCAGGATGTGGTAAAAACATCCCCCAAATTCATGTGTGGGTGCTGAGAGTCAGCGGGGCCGGTCCAATACTTGGCAGGAAGGACAGCCCTGATGCAGATGTGTTCCTGCCTCCAGTGCCACAGCAGCATGGCCTTGGGAAAGCAGGCTCTGCATGCGGGTGGAAAGAGGAGTGGTTCTTGCTCTTGAAGACAACATGTTTGGGTTAGACTTTGTTTCTAGGTCATTCTAAGTGGTCCCTCCTGCCTCCTTGTATTTCCTGGACTCTGGAATCTCATAGAAGCTTCCTGAGCTTGGGCTCCTACAATTTTCCACTTTCTGCCTGGTGCATGTAATGTTGGTGTTAAAGAGTAATACAGCCCCCAGGTAGCACCACTCGTGCTAAAAGCCCAGGATACAAGTCTAGATTAACTTCCTAAACTCATTAAGTTTGAACCTCTTCCAGAAATCTAATCAACCAGTCTGGAATTTTCTGGTGAACACCACTGTGATAATCTGTCACATGGTCCCTATCCCTGGAATATGAGAGTTGTTTGGGCATCACATTGCAGGGGATAGATAAGAGCCTGCAGAAAAGTTGTGCCTCTCTCTCTCTCTCTCTCTCTCTCTCTCTCTCTCTCTCTCTCTCTCTCTCTCTCTCTCTCTCTCTCTCTCTCTCTCTCTCTTTCTCAATCTCTCTATGTCTGTCTCTCTCAATTTCAAAAGATCCAATGTGTGACTCAGTGCAGCATGGGATATCCCAAAATATAGCAGATTTTTATAAGCCAAATTCTAGTACACCTTCAGATCTTTGAAGGGGAAGGTGTATGTGTGCACTGTCCTCAATCCTGAGAGAGGACACACTTCCCTCACAATCTGAGTGAGAGTTTTAGGCCCAGAAGGAGCTTTTTGAAACCAATTTGCATAGTTTGTTCCCTGGGGTTGAGCAAACATAGTTACCATACAGACTTTGGCAGTCATGTTTAGGGCCAGGCCCCTGGAAATTGCCTAGGCCTAATGTGCTGCCTGTGGAAGGTCGGGATGTGAACGAAGAGGGCTGAGCTAAAGAGAATGCCCTCTGGGAGCTGTTCCTTGATAAGGATACATAGGTCTTTTGTCCCACGTGTATTGTTCTCTGTGCCTCCAAGATTCCAAAGAGCCCATGACTCTCACCCCTCAGTGGCTTTCAGAATTGGATATGTAATTCCGCTGCCACACCTCTCCTCTGGCCTCTGCACAGCCCACATTTTTACATTTAATTTTCTCAAGCCAGTTTGCTGAGCTCATCTGGTTCTTCTGGAGGAATTGCCCTTTACCTCCACAGAGGGAGGGTGATCGAACCTCCTGCCTGTACTCCCCTCCAGCTTGGGTTTAAGGGATCCACCATATTTTCTTCTTAACCATCAGCCTTTTAAGTTCTCAAGTTTACCCAGTCAGAGCCTTTGAGTTTCCCAAGTGTGCACCTTGTCTTGTGAGATTCCCTTGGTCCCATTACAAACTTGCAGCCCCTCCCTTTTCCTGATCAATCCCTAGATGTGATTTTGGCCCTACCTCCTTTGGGGAAGGCTTGATTCTCAAAATGTGGAAGACCAATCTCTTTGAATGGGCACGGATTTGCAATTGAGGTAACATCAAGTGTCAGGTACTATTTGGTACTCAATACTGATGCATTGTATTCCTTTTTCTCTTGATAGGATACCCTGTCTTCCCAATGGTGTGTTAACAGGAACATTAGGGAATTTAGATGTGGTACCAACAACCCATCAAATCTACTTCCGGGTTGGTTTCATTTTCTTTTCCTTTCATGAATGGACCTATGATTCAGTTGGAGGTGTGTAGAGTGTGCAAAACCCAATCAGGTTAACTGCCTGGAGATCTAGTACTAAGGTTCATCTTTCAGTTGTAAGTTGCCATTTTAGCTAGGACCTCAAAAGGAAGGTGTTGCCAGATGGGGTATAATAGTTTCTGAGGAGGCTGAGGAGGGACCAGTGGCTAGAGCATGAGAGTCATTGCCCAGGTCTGAGCAGAGGGTTTCCTTCACCATGTCAACTATGGTGAGTCAGGAGCCTAAGGTGGTCCTCAAGGACCTGCAGGAGAAGGTCCCACAGAGAATTGTCATTTCTTTCCTTAAAAATGAGCAGACTTTGCCTTTGCCTCTAGATGCAGGTTATCCATAATCCAAAATGTTTTGATTTCTGCTTTGATATATCCCATTCATAGAGGTTTAAGGGCAAATTTCCCTGCTATATGAAAGTAGAATATCCCTAAGGAACCTATTGTAGGCCAAATTGGCAAAATCCTTTTTGGCATTTTAGCGGCCAGGCTGTGTGTCTGACAACAGGTCTTAAGGGAGGTCTTTCATAAAAGCCAAGTGATGTTTAGAAAGAGAGGAATGGAGAAAGAGAGAGAGAAACATTGATGGGAGAAACATCCAACCGCGGGCTCCTGCCCACCCTCTACTGGGGATGGGAATGGAGCCTGCAAGATTTTTTTGGGTGCAAGGGGGGATGCTCAACCAACTGAGCAACACTGACCAGGGTTTGCAGTCCCTTTTTGAGAGGAGGTTTAGTTGTGACCTGTGAGCCCTCCCTTGTCATGTGACCTGTCAGCCCTCCCTTGTCATGGATTAGTTGTGACCTGTTAGCCCTCCCTTGTCATTCTAATATTCATAGAAGGGACACACAATAAACTGAACATCTCGGAATTAATGGTTATTTTTCTCATCTCTAGCTCCCCCATCCTTTAGAAAACTTTTGTGCTGCTTTTACTCTTTCTCATTTAAAACATACCAAAGGCCACAAAATACGCATTGTGTGGGTGTTCCTTAATCTTCCCCATCTGTTTTATTTGTTGGAGCTTAGCAAGAGGTGGTGCTGGACCAGGTGTTGCTGCCTATTCCAGGTGCTTTCAGTCCTGGAAAGATTTTCCCTGAAAATGGTGGGAACATCTCTGGTTTCCCAGTACTCATTGCACAGCAGAATTACAGGTAGGAAGTGGGTAGATGTGAGAGGGGTCCAGTGGCCACCTCACCACTCCTTGGTGCCTGGCGAGATGCTTGTCCTGCCACCAGCCTAGGAGAGGCAGGGCTGAGTGGCTTTTCAGCCCCTAAGCAGAAAACGGGATTGGGGTAAATTGGGACACTCCAGTTGTTGCCAGAGCAGTGCCTTTGGCCCTCAGCTGGTTTCTCTGAAGGGAGAGGAAATGGGGTTGCTCATGCTCAGCCTGACATGAAGCCTTGCTCCTGACCATGTCCCAGGATCTCTTTAAGAGCCACTTCATCAGGATGAACCGCCAGGCTCCACGCAGACTCCTGGACCTGGCATGCCAGAGCCTGCTGAGGGATGAAGCCTCGGCCATCACTGCGGTGGAATGGCTGTCTATGGAGCTCTTCCCACCTCTGTTCACAGCGGCCTTGGCCGGGAAGCACAGCAAAGTCCTGAAGGCCATGGTGCAGGCTTGGCCTTTCCCCTGGGAGAGGCTTCCCTTGGGGAGCCCTGATGAACCATCAGCAGCCTTACCATGATACCTTGCAGGCTGTGCTCGATGGGTTCAATGTCCTGCTTGCCCAGGAGACTCGACCCAGGTGAGGGGGATTCAGTAGTCTGTTTGGGCCCTGGGGTTTGAGCAGTTACATCTAGGATACGGGAGAGTGCAAGGCCAAAGGGAGAGTTCAGAGAGGCCGTGAAGCTACTGCTGGGGTCATTCTGAGATTAGGTTTTGCATATATAGGACTGATGAAGATGCAGAGGGTGACCGAAGGGACATGAGTCCACCCTTCCCGGTGGCACCTAAAGGTACCAGAAATGGGGAACATGAAGGATCCCAGTAGTGCAAGGAGCAGCGGATTTCCATACTCAAGGCCATAGTCTCATTCCTGGTTATCTTAATTCACCCCAGTCTACATCCTATTTTCGCTGCAGGAGATGGAAAAGGCAGATGCTGAATTTACAGAGGGGAAGCTCATCAGGAGTTCTGGATCGTGTGGGCCGGAACCAGAGCTGATGTGTGCTCACTGCTGGAGCCTGATGCCCCACGAGGAAGAGGTGAAAGGTGGACAGCTTAAGGGTGGGGCCAAAGCCACTCTTGGCCCCCATGGAGGTGTTAGTAGACCTTTGCCACAATAAAGGTGTCCTTGATGAGTCCCTCAGCTACCTTATTAAGAAAGTGAGCGAAAGGAGAGGTTTGCTGCACCTTTGCTGTAAGAAGCTGAAGGTTTATGCCGTGTCGAAGGAAAACATTAACATCCTGGGTATGGTGCAGCTCAACTCTGTCCAGGATTTGGAGGTAAATTGTACCTGGAAGCTGTCCACTCTGAGGAAGTACGCTCCTTACCTGGGCCAGATGGTCAATCTGTGTCGGTTCCTCCGCTCCCATGTCTTTACGTCTTCTCACACCACCTTGGAGAAGGAGGAGCAGTGTGTGAGCCTGGTCACCTCTCAGTTCCTCAACCTGTCCCGCCTCCAGAAGCTCTATTTGGATGATGTCTCCTTCCTCAAAGGTCGCCTTGACCAGACGCTCAGGTGAGGGGTGGCGTGGTTTCCCTGCAATCCACAGTGAGCCCCTTCTCATTTCAGTCCACAGTGACAGTACCTCCTATGTGCTGTCCATCAGCAGTGCTAGAGAGCCTGAGTCACTAGAGGGTCCACACAGTCAATGTCTTGTTCACTGCTCTGCCCCCTTGCATGTTGTCAAGTAAAACAACCCCAGACTAAGGTAGGATGTATGAACTAAGAAAGATGCTATTAAAGAGACTCCTTGCTAGGAATGGAAGTAATTGGGGCTTTGGGCCAGTGATGGTAGCATGGGAACCCTTCTAAGTGGTGTCTAAGGGAAGATTATGCAATGGAACCAAGTGAGGATGGCAGTGAGGAGAGGAAAGCCCTTCAGAGGTGAGGTTTAGGGGTTAAGGTCCACACTTAGCGATTTGGTGATGGCAGCCTTTCAATCCAAACCTGCCTCAAATCACCTGTCTGCCTAGGCTTGCCAAAGGATCCTGCTAAGGGAATGCCTGGTAAATGCAGGATTCTGGAGGGAGGAATCATGAAAAGGGATAGGTAGTTTGTAGATGATGCAGTGATCTAAGTTCCTGCAGGGTGGCAGCCCCCACTGGATGTTGCCCGACCATGTCCAGATTAGCCCTTTCTGCAACTATGCCAGTAGCCCAATGGGCTAAGAGATGAGGGTGATGGCAGTCCAGGCTGTGGCTGGAGGGGAGCCCGAATTGAATGCATTTCGGTTCATGTCCCCAATAGTAAAGTTCATTGGTTGCTTCCTGCTTGAGACATTGGGTCAGGCTCCTTTCTGAGCTCCTCCCACTTTTACCTCCCATCATTCATGCTCATAACACCTGTGTGTATGAGGGTGGGGGTGTATGATGTGCTCCTGGTTACAGATGAGCAAATGGAGTGTGTGAGGTTTCATCCAGTTGAATCCCCCGCAGAGCAGATAAGAGATGGAGAAAAGATTCCACTCAAATTTGCACTGACTCGAATCACACTTTTCACTGTGCAACATCCTGGGTTTGATCATCATCTGGAAGAATTTAGACTTTGGTGACATGGGCCTCTTTACCTTAAGGGCTGCCTCATGCTCACTTCGCTCTGCCCCCCCAGGTCCATTCCCCTCACCTAACTGCTCTATGTCTCCCCAGCTGCCTGAAGACCCCTTCGGAGACTCTGTCTATCACTAACTGCCTGCTTTTAGAAAGTGACTTGAGACATCTCTCCCAGCACCTGAATGTCAGCCAGCTGAAAGTCCTGAATTTAAGGAGGCTCAACCTAATCAACCTCAGTTCTGGGCCCCTGCAATTTTTGTTAGAGAAAGCCTCCCCCCCCCACTGCAGGACTTGGACTTGGATGAGTGTGGAATCATGGACCCTCAGTTCATGGACTACCTGCCTGCCCTGAGTCACTGCTCTTAGCTCATGACAGTAAGTTTCTGTGAAAACACCATTTCCATGACCGTCCTGGAGGACCTGATTCGCCACACCATCGGGCACAGCAAGCTGAATAGCGTGCTGTATCCTGCCCCCCTGGAGAGTGACGAGAAAAGGAGCAGCACCATCCACCTGGGCCGACTTGCTCAGGTGCATGCCGAGCTGAAGCATATGCTCCAGGAGTTGGGGTGGCCCGGCATGGTCTGGTTCTGTGCTTACACCTGTCCTCACTGTGGCTGTAGAATCTTCTATAACCCAAACCCCATTCTGTGACCCTGATACATGTCTGTCTAGCTGGGTGCACATCTCATAGGCTTTACTCTCGGCTCTTGGACATTGAAGCCCAGATATAAGTGTATCTTAAAGAAAACCAGCAGCCAGTTTCAGACAACTACTCAGTGGTGGGGGGAATGGCTGAGAGGAGGGCAGATGATTTCTTTGGGGAGATGGGTCATAAGGAGTTAGAGATATGCACCTGAATCTCTAGCGGGGAGGCATTCTAGCTTGGGAAGTAGATGCAAGGATTACCTTTGCTTGAATGGTTGTGAATAAATGTCAGTAATAAAGGGAACTGAATGTGAACCATCTGGTGTCCTCTATGACATGTTAACTCAATTCTCCCACCTGCAGTTACTGGTTAAATAAGAGGGCATGAACATCTGTGATGCACAGACACTAGTCTGGTGAGTTTGGTTCCAGGAGATCCATCACCATTTATCCTTTCTGGTTTGGTGGTTCTTCTGGGGCACCAGTACCTCCTTCCTTACCTCTGTGAATGTTCAGTGGGTCAGCCCACAGAAGGTGCATCCACAGGGACTTGAACGAGTGGCCTCCTATGAGCACCACAAACTACAACATCCTAGGGGCCATGGTCTCAAACACTCATCTCCACTGGGAGCCTCCATCACTGGCCTTTGGCTGGTCCAGGGTAGAGCTTCCCTGTGCACAAGTCAGACCCCAGTACTGAAAGGGACATCATCCTGCCAGCTAGTCAGAGGCCTGAACTCACAAATCCATGCCTGTCATCCCCCTGTATCCAGCCCCTGCTTGAATTCCAATACTTGTGGCCAGTAAACACATTTACATTCAGCACAATATTCAGCTGGCATAAACCTTTGCTTAGTATCCGTGTCCTGTACTAAGAATATGAAACCCTTTGTGGAGGCTAGGTCATAATGTGAGAAGACTCTCCCCACATGACCCTCCTTCCCTTCAATCAAGGAGGTGGCAAACCAACTCTGAGCCAGTGACAGTCCCTGGGTTTTGGGTCTGAAGAGTGGCCAACCCCAAGCCAGTTGCAGGAGAGAACTTAGGTGGACACAGATGAAGGTCACTCTGGGAGTTGGCGGTATGGAGGGCCAGCCTGAGGGGCAATACAACCAAGTGAAAGCGAGATGTCATACTGTGCGATTGGATCCCATAGTCAACGAACAGTCAGCTGCCCAGCAAGAAACAGGCTCCCTGTCCACATGCCACTGCATTCTGGCCCTAGGCTGTCTCATTTGGCTCACTGAGTGGACTGCCAGAGGAATACCAGGGGAGAAGACAACACACCCAGGCCCAGGGCCAGGCCTCCATTTGTGCGTCTAGTCTCCCAGAAGGTGAGGGAGTCGGTCCTACTTTTTCTCCTTCTACTGCCTCTCATTCAGTGCCAGCCACTCATGTGCTTGCTGCTCTCTGCTGGGTGTGAGCAGCTTCCTATCTTGCCACACACAACAACTGGCCCTTCTTTCTTTTATTGCCATTACTTTATTTTCTTCTTCCTTCCCCTCTTCTAGTTTGGGCCCATCAACTAGGGAGCATATATTCCCATTTATTAAGTATATTTCTTATTAAATTCAAAGGGAAAGGGAGAGGGAGAGAAGGATAGAAGCCTCAATAATGAGAAACAATAATTGGTTGGCTGTCTCCTGTATATCCACCCACCCCTGGGATCAAGGCCTAAACCTGGGGGCCTGCCCCAACTGAGAATTGAACTATGTCCTCTTGGATCATAGGTCTACTAAGCCACACTGGCAAGGCACACTATGCTACTTCTAGTGGGAGGAGAAAATGCTGAAATATCTGTAACAGATGGTGAGCCCCCCAAACCCCAAGAAAAAGGATCAGAGAACAAGGATCAGAAAATGCTTCTCTCACATCAGACACACACTCTCTCTCTCCGAATTGCACCTGTCATCCCATCCCCGTTTGACAGGGAACAGTGTCCATAATGGGAATCAGAACCTCTGGAATATGAGGAAATGTATAAAAATGGGCAGGTTCTAGGGGAGGAAGTGCATGGGCTAAATATTCCATGATCTGGGTGATGGTTCCTCACCACACATAGAGACCGTGTCCCATTATGTTGTGGTGAGATTCACCTGTGGGGCTAACTTACGTAAAGCACTTGTCAGCATTTCCTGTTTTGGACTTGCCCACTGTTATTAACATTAATAGTGATTATTAGCCACCAGATGCAAGTTAAGGAAGAAAAGTGAAAGTTAGTGCACTCTGGCCAGTGTGGCTAGGCATAGTCCTGTGCATCACAAAGGTCACCTGTTTGATTCCTGGTCAGGGCACATGTCCAGGTGGCTGGTCTGATCCCCAGGCGACCATTAATATTTCTGGCTCACATGAATGCATGGTTCTCTGTCTGTCTCTCTCTCCATTCATCTCTCTCTCTAAAGAATCAATTTAAAAACCCACCATATTAAAACAAGTCAAAACAAAAGAAAACTCATTGCTGCATGTTGTCTCTCAACAGGGTTTCAACAACTTGACACTTCATTTGTTCTGGAGACTGCAACTGAGAAATCCAGCAAAATTCTTTATTGGAATCTGGACTTTTCCATCAAAAATGTACAAAAAGGCACAGTTCCAAGGCAATGAGGCTTAGAAAGTGCATGTTTAGATAGAGACGTCATCTATGAAAATGGGCATACAAGGGCCCTGGGTAGGTGGTGACTGCTGGTGCACAGGGATTCTGTACATGAAGGCCCTATGGATGGGGGTCTCTAGGCCATCAGAAATCAAGCAGGGAGAGTAAGGCACACATAGTAGTTTGCTTACTATTGAATGTATCCAGAGTCCACCAATCTGCACAGCAGTCAGGCAGGTTGGATTTAGGACAGCTGGGGGACACAGATGTCAAAGGGAATACTCTGAACAGAGAAGAGCCAATGCCTGGCCTGCTTCGCTCAGGGGTTGAGTTTTGACCTGTGAACCAGGAGGTCAGCGTAGGAATTCCCAGTCTGGGACATGCCCGGGTTCTGGGCTCCAAGCCCAGCAAGTGTCTTGTAGGAGGCAGCCAATCCATGATTGTCTCTCACCATTGGTGGTTCTAACTATTTCCTTGCTCTCTTAAAACAAATATAAACAAATATATTTAAAAGTATGTAAGTAGCTTAGTTTGATATCCACAATATCAATTTAAGAAATAGAAGGAGGAGTCCTTTGTCATGGTCAGAATTTTTATGCTTTCCCTCCTTCTCCTTAATCTTCCTTTCTAGTCCACTTGCCCAGAGGATTGTATATAATGTGATCTATTCTATACTGGGAAGTTTTATATTTCTTTGCATCAAAATACGTTATCAATTCAAACCTACATTGGTAAAATTCTGCTGAGTAAATGTGACGTCCAAGTGGCTTTATTGTTTCACCAATCCAGCAGCATACCAGGTGGCAATGAAAAAGGGGCTCACTGACCCAAACCGAACAGGGCTTATTCCCTCACTGACCCCCAATGTGACATGCTAGACTTTAAAGTCCTTAAACAACTGAGGTTACAGCTTCCAAATTTTTCAATGAATTTCACATACACTATTCTAATAAAAATAATTTTAAGAAACCACACATATTAGTGGTAATTTTTAAAATTCAAGTTGGAAGGCTTGTTGATAACTATACACTCAACAGGCCAAGAGGTGAGTTTTTAAAAACCTTACCCATCGTGATGATTTTTTTTTTTACATTCACTATAAAAATACTGAGGCTTCAAGGTAACTTGATGTTGAGGAGAGCATACCCTTTGTGGTACATTAAATGTCAAACAGTTGAAGAGAAAGTGCATGAGTAGTTCTACAGTAAAATATATATCACTACCTAGGGGCACTTTTGTTCATTTCATTCAGAGGTATAGTCAGGAAAGCTAACTGGTTCGGTTTAAGTGACAATCTCTTTTTCAATCTTATTATTCCCACGTCAGAAAGGTGCTGATGTCATTTCAATAAGCAAAAGGATGCTTACATTTAGACTTCTTCAAACATTTATATCATTCTGCATGTAATTTTTCTTCCTACTTACCCTATTCCTTTAAAGATTGAGGACATACAAAATGCCATAGGAAGGAGGCAAACAATTGTTTTGCAACCTTTTTGGAGATTCCTCAATCCTTTTTTCCATTTAGGTTTTCCAAAGAATATATGTAATTTGTTTACCCTGCCTAACTGGAAAACAGGGCAGCATGCCATAAAGAAGTAGCACACTGCTTCATTTTGTATGCAGTTCGTTCAAAATCTGGTATGCACTTATGGTCAAAGACACATTGGGAAATTTAGAGTCAGGAATGCAACTCTCCATCCATACACATTGCTGTTTGTAGTACAAACCGAAAAGAAATCCCATTTGGTGGAAAACTTTATTCTGAAATTTTTAACAATGCAGACCTTCATATTAAACAGTTAAAGTATATTGCAATTTAAATCAACACTTATGAAATAACCCTGAATAATTCAAACTTTGCATCCTATGCAGAAACTTCATAAAGGGACCTGCAATTCTTGCTTCTTCTCCAAACTCACCATTTGTTTTGGTCATTCTTAATTAACAGAAGACAATTTCTTTACAAATTAAATGTCGTCCATACCTTAGCATCATTTTTAATTTCAGTGTCTACTTCATCTGTCACAGGGGCTTCCCTCCTGACTCTCCCAGAGGAGTCCGATAAGTTGAGCTACTGTACAGCATGATTCACTCTCTCTTGCGTAGATGGTGAATCTTATAATCTCCACCAGCACCAGGCTTGGGACCCCTTACAGAGGTGTCCCATCTTCTGCTGCAATAATTGTCATGCCCCCCATCATAAACATCTCATCTGCAGCTATAATAATCATCTCACCAACTGCTTCCACCATAAGTCAGAAGGGACCTTTGTGCTGGAGGTGTTCCACCTGAGCCTCCTGTCAAACCAGTGACAAAATAACAATACTTGAACCTCTCATTGAATAATTTTACATCAGTATAACATGACCCTAGTAAAGTCTTAAATATTAGGAAAACATATAAGTTTATCTGCCTGTGCTGAAAAGATATCAGTAATGCTGAGGTAGGCAACGGAGCTTATATTTATTTAAAATACAGCTGAAGAATAATGTTTCCACTTAATTAGTTGATTGTGAATAAATATGAATGCACATTTTTTCTGAAAACAGGCTGAAATTCTAACTATTGTATTGTTCCTATGCTTCATGCTGTCAACTGCTCCTTCTGATTAAAAGATGGTAAAATACCCCCTGACTGGTATGCATAAGTGGGAAGAGTACCATACCAGCCTTGGCCCTGCAGGATCCTGGGTTTGTTTGCAGGCCAAGGGCATGCCCCTGGGTTGCAGGGTCCCTTCCTGGACCAGGTTGAGGATTGTACATGAGGAAAACATCAAAGTATCTCTCTCACATTGATTTAGCTCTCTCTCACCCCACTACCTCCGTTCCACTCTCCCAAGGTCAATTGGAGAAAATATCCTCAGGTGAGGAACAACAAAAAAAGAAAACGTAGAATTTTGTTTCTTTAATAAGGAAGATAAATGACTGTGATCCCTCATCCCTGAAAGTGTGTACTGTTCCAAATAAGATACTAAGAAAAGAATACAACATCTCCATGATAATGTAACACCCATACTGCATATAATACTCCCTTTGGCAAATGGAAGTAAAAATAGAGTAACACAAGGTGGCTGATTAAATCCAATCCTGTCACACACAGTATATCTGGACACTTACCATAGCTCTCATATAAATGTCCATAAGAGCCTCCAGTTCGACATTCAGAATAAGCTCTACCAGGACTGCTCCCACAGCCATCAAGACCACCATGAAAAAAACACGGAATTAACTGTGTCCAAGTTAACAGCTGCAGTGTGCTATTGGATAAAAAAAGGAAACACTTTTATTTAGTTTTTTTTACTTTTTAATTTTTTTTTTTCAATTTTTTATTGATTAAAGTATTACATGTGTACATATCTTCCCATTGCCCCCCCCCCCCACTCCCATACTTGCCCTCACCCCTTAGGGTCTTTCATCCATTGGTTATGCTTATATGCATGCATACAAGTTCTTAAGTTGATCTCTTATCTCACCCCCCATCCCAAACCTTCCCGCTGTAATTTGACAGAAAGAAGGGAACACTTTTAAACACCTGTGTCTTCTATAGGAGTGCTCATCTTGAGAACCTGCAAGGCCACGGTCACGGTGTGCACCCTCCCTAGATGGTGGGCCATAACGCTTGCTGAATCTGGAACCTGGATCATCTCTGCTGGAATTACTTAAGGAAATAAAGCAGAAGTATTTTGCAATCACCTTCTAAGATACAGAACATGTACACACTCTGACTACAAAAATAGGAAATGTATATGGACAGAAGGCTTCAAGAGACATTTCTCCAAAGAAGACACACAAATAGCTAACAAGCTCATGAAAAGATGATCAACCTAACGGATCATTAGGGAAATGCCAATCAAAACAAAAATGAGATACTACTTCATTCCTAAGTAGGCAACAATGTGTGAAGAGGAAAATATCAGGGGTTGTTGGGGATTTAGAAAAAGTGAAATCCTGTGCACAAACAACAGAAAGGTGACAAGGCACTGCTGCTGTGGAAAACAATGGAAATTCCTTCAACAAACATTTAACACTGAATTACAATATGACTCAGATTTTCCACTCTACGTTATGCACCCAAAATCACTGGAAACTTCTACTGAAATGATAGGAAAAGAATGCTCACAGCAGTCCTCTGGTGGAAATGACCCCAAAAGATGAAGAGATAAATGAGCTGTGTACACTAGAGCTGCAATGGAATATTTAATCAGCCATAAAAGTGGAGATGGACTGATTACTGCCACATGGATGACCCTTGGAAACATTTATGCTAATAGAAACAAGCCAGACACAAATGGTCCTGTCCTGTTTCATTCTGATACTATGATCTGTGGAAAACAGGCACATCAATACAGACAGAATACTGGTTGATGTTTGATAGAAGATAGATCCGGGAAGAGAATGTTAGTGACTGCTTTACATGCAGAGCTTTTATTTAGGGGCGATTAAGATATTTTGGACCTACACAGATGTGGTGGTTGGGCATAGGACTCCGAATACACTGCATGCTACTTACTTGGTCAACGGTAAATATTTAGTGTGATGATGGATGATTTTCACCTCAACAACAAACAGTATCTAGTATACATTAAGTGAAGTATGTTTTGTTGCCTGTTACCTATAACTAGTAGTACAATCCTCATCTCTAGGAGACATATGTTAATTTCTCCTGGAAGGGATTGGCTCTTTCCACAGAGCACCTGCATAATTTTCTCTCCAACGTGACAGCAGTCCTGAAAATGAAAAACACTTAAGTGAGTATATCTCAATGGAGAGCAATGTTTTAAGGAAATATAAAAATTCAAAACACCACTTTATTTCATCTTTCCACGACAATGTTTAAATTTACTCTAAGACTCCATTTGGGCTCATGGTTGTATGCGCTGTAAAATGTTACTCTGGAATGTATTATTTCTGACATCTTGTCCTCCCTGTACATCATCCTTAATTTCTTAAATTACCATCAGGGGGAAAAACCTGTCCACTTCTGAACAAAGTGCAAGGAATTTCCAATACGTCCACATACATATTTATCAGTGCCTAGCTATAGCTTGACTAGCATCTGTCAGCTTTTTCCCCTCTCTACTTTGCACTCTTTCTCACAATCTCTTGTAAACATTACTAAAAGTTCCTTAATCTTAACGTTACACTCACTGCTCCATGCACTTTCACCTAAGAACTAATAATTCCTTTGCTATACAAGAATTGAATTATTAGCATCTCGGTTAAAACACTCAATTGCTCCCAAAGCCCACAATATTGAGCCAAATAATGTCCATTTAATTTCAAAAGCAACTTACTTACCTTAGAACTTTCAACTACATTTTGGACTGAGAAAAAGCCACATGCTCTTATTGTGCTCTTGGATATGTGTGTGTGTGTGTGTGTGTGTGTGTGTGTGTGTGTGTGTGTGTGTGTGTGTGTAAATCCTCTCTAATAAAAGAGTAATATTCAAATTGACCATACCTCCGCTACACACATAAGCCACACCTGCAAGCCATGCCCACCAGCCAATCAGGAGTGAATATGCACATAAACCCAACCAAGATGGCTACAGCCACAGAGAGCAGGAGGGAGGCTTGGGTTTCCCAGGCAACTGAGGAAGCCAAGCTTTCTACCTGCCCTTCCTGGCCTAAGCCTCCACTCAAGGCTACAAAGTTTCAATTATACGAGGTAAACAAATCCAAACAGAAATGGCGGCAGCCACGGAGCTGGAAAGAGCAGGAGGCTAGGGTTGCCCCC
>JAJQQW010000025.1:1453715-1476215 GCA_025583905.1 Ia io | reverse complement strand
AATCCCCGAATAACCAACGGAAAACTCACAGGAGAGAACCCTGACACCGAGGACCTAAAGTAGAGACCACATACACACTGGTAGGAGGGGAAGAGACAAGAAAGGGCTGGCCAGACACCCACAAACAGCAACTGAAGTCCCAGAGAGATATCTCAGCTGTGAGGGTTTCCACTGAGAATTCTGGGGTCTAATCCCCAAGCTGGGCCCTCCAGTGGAGAGCACCAGAACTGAGGAGCGTACCCATATAACATCTGGCTGTGAAAAGCAGCAGGGTTCTGTCTGGCAGAGAGAGATGGCTGGAAATTCAGGGGCCAATACACAAATTTCCCTCTGAAGCCAAACAACTTGTGCCCTGGGAAAGGGAGGGTGAAGTGGACTGGAGTTGTGAGTGTACATGCCAGGTCTGGGTACTAGGGGGATAGAGCTCAGAAGACAGACACCACAAGTTTCCTTACTGGAGTCATTCCCTAATGCAGAGAAGAACATCTTTTCCATACAAACCTTTGCTTTGTCTCGGGGTAAGACAGGTGACACACCCTATTGGAAAACC
Organism: Ia io; assembly: GCA_025583905.1. NCBI lineage: Eukaryota > Metazoa > Chordata > Mammalia > Chiroptera > Vespertilionidae > Ia > Ia io. The sequence goes on along the minus strand of JAJQQW010000025.1, from coordinate 1,475,665 downwards.
CTGTGCCCTGAGGCCATTGAAGATATTAAAAATGACAATTGGCCTCCAGGCAAAGCGACTGCCACACCTTGTTGAAAAAAAAACTCACCACACTTGAGGACGATTGCCTCCAAGGTGATAATTCAAGCTGGAATCCTATCAGTATGTAGACAGAGGCAGTCTCTGGAGACTTTGAGTCTTTGCCTGACCTAATTAGTGAGAAAAGCCCTTAACACTGTCCTGCACTAGAGACTGAGAAGTGTAGAAGACCTACCTAACTCATAACTCATTGTCACAAACCCAAACAGAAAGCCAAAATGAGTAAAAACAAAACAAAACAAAACACACAAACTCCAAATGAAAGAACTAGAGGTTTCTCCAGAAGAAGAGACAAATGAAGCAGAGATAAGAAATTTATCTGACTTAGAGTTTAGAGTAATGATGGTAAAAATGCTCAACAGAATGAAAAAAGATATAATAACTATGATAAAAGAACAGTCCTAGAAAAAAAATTACATAACACTAATAAAGAACACATTGTCAGAAATACACAGCAGATTAGGGGAAGCTGAGGATCAAATCAGCGAATTGGAAGTCAGACTTAAAAATATCACTCAATCAGAAAACCAGAAAGAAAAAAAAAAAAAAACAACTAAAAAACAGGAGAACAGTTTACAGGAGCTGTAGGACTACTTGCAACGTAACATTATTAGAATAGCAGGTGTGCCCAATGTGGCACAAAGGGAGAAAGGCATAGAGAAGGTGTTTGAAGAAACAGTGGCAGAAAAAAAAAAAAAAAAAAAAAACCTTCCCTAACCTGGTAAAGGAAAATGTCACACAAGTGCAGGAAGCACAGAGAACCCCAATGAAGAAGAACCCAAACAGGCGCACACCCAGACACATTATATTTAAAATGCCAAAACGTAAAGACAAAGTGAGAATCAAGGCTGCAACTGAAAATAAATCTGTTACCGACAAAGAAGTTCCCCATAATGCTGACACCTGATTTCTCATCAGATACCCTACAGGCCAGAGGGGAATGGCATAAAGTACCCAAGGTAATGGAAAGCAAGGATCTGAGAGCAAGATTACTATATCCAGCAAGGCTGTAATTCAAAATAGATAGTTAAATAAAGAACTTCCCAGACAAAGAAAGGCTAAAGGAGTACAATACCACCAAGCCAGTATTACAAGAAATCCTAAAGGGATGGCTGTAATGAGAAGAAAAAATGAGAGAGAAACATACGGACATACAATTAAAATGGTAATAAATAAGTATTGATCAATAACAACCCTTAATGTAAATGGACTAAATGCTCCAATCAAAATGTGTAGGGTAGCAGAATGGATGCAAATACATGACTCAACTATATGCTGTCTAAAGAGACACACTGCAAAACAAAAGACACACACAGGATGAGAGTGAAGGGATGGAAAAAATGTTACATGCAAATGGAAAAGAAAAGCTGGAGTAGAAATAAACATATCTGACAAAATAGACTTTGAAATGAAGGCCATCACAGGAGACAATAAATTTCACTACATAATACAAAGGAATTGACACGACAAGAGGATATAACCCTGGTAAACAGGTATGCACACAGCATAGGAGCAACTAAATATATACAGAGGACTAGAGGGATTTAACGGAGAGATTGAGAACAACACAGTAATAGTTGGGGACCTTAGCACCCCTCTGAAGTCACTGGATAGATCCTCTGGGGAAAAACATAACAAGGAAACAGAGACTCTAAAGGACACAAAGGATCCAATGGATTTAATTGACATTTACAGAATAATTCACAATAATGCAGCAGAATATACATTCTTCTCAAGTGCCCATAATCATTCACAGAAATAAACCCATGTTAGGACACACAACAAGTCTCTACAAGTTCAAGAACTGAAATCATATCAAGCATCTCTCAGATTACAGTGGGATGAAATGAGAAATCATCTAGAGTAAAAACATACAAACACATGGAGTATAAATAGCATGTTAGTAAACAAGAATGGGTTACCAGTGAGATCAAGAAAGAAATCAAAAACTTCCTGGAAACAAATGAAATTGAACACACAACAACCCAAAATCTCTGGGACCAAGCAAAAGCAGTCCTGATTGGGAAGTTCATAGCACTACAGGCATATCTAAAAAATAAGAAAAATCAGCAATAAACAACTTAACCCTACAACTTAAAGAACTAGAAAGAGAAAACCAAGAAAAGCTCAGTTTAAGTAGAGGGAACAAAATGATAAAGATTACAGCAGAAATAAATAACATATAGACTAAAAAAAAAAATCAATGAAAGGAAGAGCTGGTTCTTTGAAAGAATTAACAAAATCAATTAACCATTAGCCAGATGCATCAGGGAACAAATATAGAGGACCCAAATAAATAAAATCAGAAATAAAAGTGGAGGAAAAAACCACTGGTACCACAGAAATACAAAGGGTTGTAAGAAAATACTATGAACCGCTATATGCCAACAAGCTAGAGAATATGGATGAAATAGACACATTCCTTGACAAATACAAACTCCCAAAACTGAATCAGGAAGAATCAAAAAAAAAACTGAATAGGCTAATAACAACTAATGAAATAGAAGCAGTAATCAAGAAACTCTCACCAAACAAAAGCCCAGGACTAGATGGCTTCACTGGGGATTTCTACCAAACATTAAAAGAACTAAACCTATAACTCATCAAACTACTTCAGAAAATCCAAGAGGAAGGAACACTTCCAAACTCTTTTGATGAGGCCAGCATTATCCTAACTTCAAAACCAGATAGAGACACTACAAAGAAAGATAATTATAGTCCAATATCCCCGATGAACATAGTTGCTAAAATACTCAGTAAATTATTAGCAAATCTCATCCAGCAATATATTTAAAGGATCATATGCCATGATCAAGTGGGATTTATTTCAGGGATGCAAGGCTGGTACAATATTTGTAAATCAATAAACGAGATACATCACATAAACAATTGAAACTTCAAAATTCACATGATCATATTGACAGATGCAAAAAAAGCACTGGACAAACTCCAACACCCAATTTTGACTCTCTCAGCAAAGTGGTAATAGAGGGAGCATAACTCAACATGATAAAGGCCATATCTGACAAACCTACAGGCTCAATGAGCAAAAACTAAAACCATTTCCCCTACGAACAGGAACAAGACAGGAATGCCAACTTTCATGATTATTGTTCAATATAGTACTGGAATGCTGGCCATAGCAATCAGACAAGAAAAAATAAAAAGCATCCCAACTGGAAAAGAAGAAGTGAAAGTGTCATTATTCGCAAATGGCATGATATTGTAAATAGAAAAACCCAAAGACTGCATAAAAAACAAACAAGACAATTACTAGACTTAACAAATAAATTTGGCTATGTGGCAGTATACAAAATTAACACCCAGATATCTATGGCTTTTTATATACCAATAATTAACTCACAGATAGAGAAACTAAACAAACAAACAAAAATCTAATTCACCATTACAGCAAAAAAATTAAGACACCTAGGAATAAACTTAAGGAAGGAAGTAAGAGAACTGTACTTTGCAAACTACAGAACATTGAACAGAGAGACACAGGAAGACATAAACAAATGAGAATGAATACACCATGTTGATGGATTGGCAGAATCAACATCATTAAAATGGCCATATTATCCAAAGCAATCTATAGATTCAATGCACTCCCCATTAAGTTAACAAGGGAATACTTCACACACCTAGAACAAAGTATCCAAAAATTCATATAGAATTAGAAAAGACCCCGAATAGCCACAGCAATCCTGAGAAAGAAGTACAAAGTTGGATGTATCACAATATCAGATATTCAGCTCTATTACAAAGCCACTGCCTCTCAAAACTGCCTGTTACAGAGAATCCAGAAATCCACCCAAGCTGTTATGCTCAATTAATATTTGACAAAAGAGGACAGAGCAATACAGTCTCTTCAATAAATGGTGTTGTGAAAATTGGAAAGCTACTTGAAAAAATGAAAGTACACCCCTAATTATTCCATATACAAAAATAAACTCATAGTGGATAAAGGACTTAAATGGAAGATGGGAAACTATAAAAATCTTAAAAGAACCCATAGGCTGCAAAATATCGGATCTATGTCTTAGCAATATCTTTACTGATACAACTCCCAAGACAATGGAAACTAAGGAGAAAATAAACAAATGGGACTACATCAAAATAAAAAGCTTCTGCTCAGCAAAACAAACCATCAACAAAACAAGAAAGCCCACTGCATAGGAGAACATATTTGCCAATATTACCTCCAGTAAGCGTTTTATCTCCAAAACTTACAGGGAACTAATACAACTTAACAAAAGGAAGATAAACAGTCTCTCTTCTAGAAATATATCCCAAGAAATTGGAAACACCAATCAAGAAAAATGTATGTAACCCTATGTTCATACCAGCACCATTTACAATAGCTAAGCTTTAGAAACAGTCTAAGTTCCCATTAGCAGATGAGTGGATTAAAAAGCTCTGGTACATCTATAAAATGGAATACTATGCTGCTGTAACAAAGAAGGAACTCTTACCATTTGCAACAGCATGGATAGTCATGGAGAGCGTTATGCTAAGCGAAACAAGCCAGTCGGAAAAAGATAAATATCACATGATCTCACTCATTTGTAGAATATAATGAACAACATAAAATGATGAACCAAAATAGAGCCAGAGTAATAGGAAATAATTTAGAATATAATACAAGTAATCCTATTATTTCCAGATTTTTAATATTTCCTACAACTTTTGTGATATACTATGTTAGTATAGTTTTGGTAATGTTTTTAGAATTAAAACCATTTTTTCTTAACATATTAATTTTTATTGCATGTAATGCTGTATGATAAATGGCTAATATGCATAATGTCCCCTCAACCAGGAGTTAGACCAGAAGTTCGACAAGGGGGCAGGACTGGCAGGCAAACCTCCGGTGGCCACTCCTTCTGGCTGGCCCTGCCTTAAATCGGCCATCCAAACATCGAACTGGGCCAAGACTACTGACAAGCTATCAGTGGTGCCTCCTACTGGCCAGCCACTTCCCTAATCTGCACCCCCCAACTCAATCAGGGTGGGGCCGACCAGCCAACTGCCCACTGCCCCTATCCCTGGCTGGCCCAGAGATCAGGGGTGCCCGGCCAGACCACACCCATGGACAAATTCATGCACATTGTCTCCGATATTATTATATTTAAAATCATATTTATTCAATATTAATGTTTATTTCATGTAAAATTATGACACTTAGTTTTCTAGGGATATTAATGTTTATTGAATATAACATTATTATATTAAATCATTTTTCTTAAAATATTAAAAAATAAATATAAAAAGGACACTGTATCAACATGGGATAAAAGGAATGCATTCCTAATTCTGGTGTTACCTACTTCTTGCCTCACTAATTACAAGCTGAGGAATTATTTCCTGACAATCACACAATAAGGTAGTGTTCAGTACAGATGCCCATCCACCACTCACTTTCCATATGGCTTCCTGAAATTAAAGTGCAGCATTCCTGTTCAAATAGCTCATTACGCTAATCCATAAGAGACTGTAGCATTTATCTTGACTTCCCATCCCAGTATTGCTTTGACTTGGAACAGAATGGGCAGATCTTGTAGGAGGGGGATCCCAAGTTCTGGAAGATGGACCCCTTTTAAGTGGAAGGGATCCCCTGGAGCCACTTCTGTGGAGATTAAGTGTATGTCCACCATCATCTGTGTTTAAATAACATCATCCTATTTGAGTATGGTCAACATTTGTTAAATGGTCATGTTGGTTATTGTGTATAAATCTTTATTAAGCAGTATCATTGTCATAAGCACACAGGTTAGCCCAAAATGATAAAATTGGTTCTTTACATGTCTTCAGTACAGTGCACAGAGTTATTGGAAAATCAGTTTGAAGAACCCACAGAGAACTCAAGCAGCATTTCATACATGTGCCAAAGAAAATGATTTGGGGTGCAGAAAGTTCAGATAAAGTAAATGCAAAAATAGTTCTTAAAGGTACAAGGAAAGCAGTCTCAACTCATCTTCACATAAGTGTCATATCAATAAAATCTTTTAAACGTGCAACATCATAGTTAACAATTAAAATGTAAAAACATTCAAAACATGAGACATCAGAAAAAAGTATCATCTAAACCAAAGTTACCATACAATTCTTAGAGGTCACTTATAAAATGATCCTTTGATCAAAATAATATGCTCTATTTTAAGAGTATTTAAAGAACACATGTTGAATAATGAATAATTAAAAATCACTGTTTCCATTTCTAAATAGAAAACAGGCTTATGTTCCCATTCGGTAGTTTTGTCCTCTGGGAAAGAAGAATATGAACATCCTCATATATGGCAAAATACAAACTAGCAAACACTTCTCAGTATCACCTTAGTGGGGAAAACAGGGACACTCACCTTCATCTCAGACAAACGCTGCAATAACAATTTAGGACATTTCTCCTGAAATGTCACACACCTAATTATAACAAATGGACACTAAATCTTTGAATTTTGGAAAACTGGTTAACATGAAACAAATATTTTTCTGCTCCAAAGGTACTGAAATGAGTATACCTTCCCTTCATAGTCAGTAACATGAATTAAAAGACAACCTCCCTGAGAACAGTACATAAACATCATTATTCATGGTTCATTTTCTACTACACAACAAGAAAGATAAATACAATTGGTGAAGCGTTGGTTTATATCCTTATCCTGAGACAGAGACACCTGTGTGAATCTTTTTAATACTCTAGACATTTCTCTTATGTAGGTTCCAAATACAACATTTCCTACAGTAAACATAGGTACAAGATAATCATACTGAAATAATAATAGAGATTGTTATTTTACACAGCACAGGGTTGCACATTCCTATAGTGAAAACAAGTACCTCAAGTCCAATTCTATATAATGAAGTAATCGTCCTTAAAATTTATGTAGTTAAACTGACTTTTATTTTGTTGGGTAGTATCAAGGTGTCCTGATGTCCTTTTATTAAGACCAGAGAAGTGTACTTTGAGAATAAATTCTTAGTACTTCAATGTGTATGAATCTCCACTTTAAACCTACATAAACGTCTTGTTCCCAAAGTGTAACATTCTTCCATAGAGCAATAAAGTTGAGTTTTTCAGAGAACTGTTGAAGTGAATAGAGGCAAACAGTAATAATGCTAAAATAGACTGAATTTAGCTAGAGGTTTAAGTCCTATCCCTGAAAGGTCATTATCACATTCATTTTATAAGTGCTATAACTCTTTAGCAATTACAAATCATATTGTTCATCAGCATCCATTCTCAATCTAATGAATGCTAACATTTATTTTGCTTTGAAAGATACGAATAAAATTTGCGGTTTATCTCTTCATTCAATGTTACTGTTTTCACACAAATAATGGTTTCATACTTACATTTTTAAATTTTAAAAAGAATTTTGAGTTGACAGTTTCTCCGCCTTTCCTTTTTTAGTGAATTTACTAGAGGCCCGGTGCACACATCCGTGCACCAGTTGGGTCCCTCCAGCCTGGCCTGCTGGATCAGGCCCAAACTGGCTCTCTGACATCCCCCTAGGGGTCCGGGATCGCGAGAGGGCACAGGCCAGTCCAAGGGACTCCACCAATGCACGATCAGTGCTGGTTAGAGTCAATGGAGGTTGACCAGGCAGGGAGGCACTGCAGGAGGCCTGCATGGCATGTCCAGCCCATCTCGCTCAGTCCCAATCAGCCAGACCCCAGCAGGAAGCTAAACTACCAGTTGGAGCATCTGCCCCTTGGTGGTCAGTGCATGTCATAGTAGGCAGTTGAGCAGCCTGAGCATATCATTAGCATTCTAGAGGCCCGGTGCATGAAATTTGTGCATGGGAACAGGGTCACCTCAGCTCAGCCTGCACGCTCTCTAATCTGGGACCCTCCAGGACCTCTGGCTCCTAACCGCTCACCTGCCTGCCAGCCTGATCCCCCTAAGTGCTCTCGCATGCTGGCCTGATGTCTCTAACTGCTCTCTCCCCTGACAGCCTGTTCACCCTAACTGCTCTCCCCTGCTGTCCTGATCCCCCTAACTGCTCTCCCCTGCTGTCCTGATCCCCCTAACTGCTCTCCCCTGCCTGCCTGATCCCCTCTAACCTCCTCTGCCTTGGCCCCGCCAACATGGCTTTGTCTGAAAGGACATCTGGAAGGTCATCCAGAAGATGTTTAGTCTAATTATCATATTACCCTTTTATGAATATAGATGCCACCTTGTCCTAAAAATGCAGGTTGTTCCCAGGTTTTCCCATCGTGGAAGGGGAGCCTGCAGTAGCATCCTGGGTTCTGACCAGGCCTTATGCACTCATGCTTTATCTCATCAGATGTAATTCCTAGAAGACGACCCTTGGATGTACCTTGACCATTTCTATCAAATTTGCCAAATGATCCTCCAAAAATGTTGAACCACTTTAATCTCCCACCAGCAACCATGCGTGTGCCCTCCATCCCACTTTGATGCCAATATCAATGATTTCTCCCTAGAAGCTTCCCTCCCATCAGCTTCCCTCCCATCAGTTGGTACTTGAGCCAACCTCATTGTTCAGATGGGGACTTGATTTCCTGAGATAGAATTATGGAGGAGGAAAAATAGTTTTCCTCTACCTTTCTGAGTTCTTAGTGGAGGCCATTGTAATGAAAGGCAGATCACCAAGAGAAAAACAAAAGTTCATTAACATGTGTACCTCGTGTATATGTGGGAGATCCCAGGGAAAAATGAGTAACTCCCCAAGGTGGCTTAGAATGCAGATTTAAATACCTTCTTCCTAGGGAAAGGGGATGGGAGATGTAGGCCTCTTAGAGGCGAGTAAATGATTTTCAGGAAGGATGACTGGGGGTGGTGGGAAATAGTTTGTAACAAAGTTTGGGTGTGATGTCAACTTCTACTCTCCTGTCCTGTGACAGGAGTCAGTCTTCTCTGCCTGATGACACTTCTCCCATCAAGGGGACCTATGACATTTAAGCTCCTTTTGGGGGTTCCGATTTTAGGCAGATCAGAAGACTTCTGTGAAAGCCTCTGCATGCATTTGCTGTTTTTCAAGCATCTGCAGCTCAAGATCATCAATATAACAACACAGCATATGTTGGGGCGGCATGTTTTCTGACATTCAGAATAAACCCAACAAAAGCTTGTTTCCTCTCTTAGATGATTTGCCACAGTAGCATTATTCCCTGGAAATGTTATTCTGACCAGACATTCCTGGGAGTGGTCGTAACATCCCCTGTCTTTGTAGAAAGGCGTGGGCCACGTCACTAAATAAACCAGTTCAGTTTTCTCATCTTTTGGAAAGGGAGATAAAGTTATGATAGTTTATCTCCCTTTCCACAGGTTTCTTGCAGGTTTGTGTCTCCACTGCGCCCCACCCCAGCAGACCCAGCGCCTCGGCCATGGGGCTTGGTGCTGCTGGGTGCCTGAACTGTGGGTTTGTGTCTCCGATCTGGCATCCAGCAGCCCCAGCTCCTCCATGGTGGTGCTTGGGGCTGCTGGGTACCGGTCCTGTGTGTCTATGTCTCCGATCCAGCACCCAGAAGCCCCAGCACCTGGTGGCAGGGCTTGGGGCTGCTGGGTGCGACCTCCCGGCATGTTTTTGTCTCTGGTCTGGCCCCCAGCAGCGCCAGAGCAAACCATTGCGGGGCTTGGGGCTGCTGGGTGCCGGGCCTGTGTTTTTGTGTCTCCACTCCAGACCCCAGCAGCCCCAGTACCCTGGTGGGGAATTGGGGCATTGGGGTTGCTGGGTGCCGGGCCCCCCCGTTTTTTTGTGTCTCTGATTCAGCCCCCAGCAGCCCAGTATGGCCTGGCAGCTATGGGCATCACCATCTTTATTGGGTTAATTTGCATACTCACTCCTGATTGGCTGCTATCTTAGCGAGTGACAGTCAATTTTCATGCTTTTCTTTTAATAGGGTAGATTACACTTTGATTGTTTGAATGGCTGATTGGACAACCAGACATTTAGCATATCAGGCTTTTATAATATAGGATAGGAACTACATTGCTTAATACCATTACATACGCTTCAGGTATATAACTCTATCATACTTCATCTGCATATTGCATTATGTGTTCACCTGACCTAGTCAAGTCTCCTTCCATTCCTATATTTTGAAACATTACCTAAGTGTTCTCCAACTGAGGGACATCCTTTTGCTTTTCTACTTCCTTCTCTTCCACCTCTCAGACTTCTTACATCACTTCTGTTTCTTGATGGAAATCCACCCCCACTTTGAAAAGATGGTTTCTTGGCATAGTCTACTTTATTTTTTTTTTTTTTTTTTTTTTTTTTTTTAATTTCTTTATTGATTGAGGTATCACATGTTTGTCCTCATCCCCCCCATTCCCATCCCTCACCCTCCCCAAACATGCCCCCACACCCCTGTTGTCCTTAACCGCTGCTTAGGCTCATATGCTTGCACACAAGTCCTTTGGTTGATCTCTCCCCTTTACCCCCCACCCTTCCCTATCCCTCCCCTTGAGGCCCGACTGTCTGATCCATGCCTCCTTGTTTCTGGGTCTGTTCTTGTTCATCAGTCTATGTTGTTCATTATTTCCCCTAGATGAGTGAGATCATGTGCTATTAGAAATACACTTATAAGAACCGAAAATGAGACAAGCAATAATGGTTATGGTGACAGGCAAATGAATCAGTGTGTAGTGAGTTTCTTTCTGGGCCAACAGTTCTTTTGAGACCCAATTTCAATGTCCAACAGTTCCTTATATGTACATGTCAGCACTGACATTTCAGTTCTGGATGGTGGACAAATGGTGGTAATGCAGGTCCGACACTGTCTGGTTTGGTCCTGGGCAACCTGCAGTGATGCACAGCTGCTAACTGCTAGTATGGGAAGGCCACTTCATCGTCTTCCGTCTCTGGACTGCTTCTCTTCTGTCTTCATGGCTGGAGTAGTCCTGTGGATTCCTCTCTGTTGCTGGAATCAACATGGTCTCAGAGTTGTTGTTTTCTCTGAAAATATACAAACATATTCTCGAACAAAAGTTAATAAAGGAATATTTTCTATAAATTTGACTGGGGATCCTTTTTCATTTTTTGCCCAAATGATTTTCCTCTGGCTTGTGTTGACACCTTGTGTGTTTTTGATGTGTGTCTTGCTTTTAGCCTTACAATTAATTTTCTAAAGTATTAATTTTCTAGATGTAATTTACTTACAGGATATTTTTCCTTACATGATATTCCTCTACTATCCCCTACTTTTTTGATTTAAATGTTAGGAGGCTTTTGAAAATTTTATAATGTAGTCTTGATGGCTTTTAAATTTTAATTTTTTGCACTATAATATTACTGTTTTAGGTTCATTACATGGTGCACAATTTTATCATGAGATGAAGTACCAATAAAATTTTAGTTAACACTTTAGGAACACCTTTTTGTCCAGTACAATTAATTTTTCTAGAATATTCGCTTGTTTCAACTAGCCAATTTAAATTTGCCTGAAAACTTGACTACTAATTTTACTATCAAATTTATTACTCTAACAACAATCTTATTTTACCCTGTAAATATTGGTGGAAGGGATTATTTGCCTTCTTGAGTAGGTCCTGAGCATTCCTGGTGGTAGGCTGGATTTAGATATCGTAAACCCACTTCCCCACACCATGGGTACAAGACGACTCAAACAATTCTTGTTGGAGTGAGAGGGCAGCTGCTGTCGGCCAAGTCTCTGTCGGTCTTCTGGGTCCTGATCTGAGCTGGGCATGGGAAGCACGAAGCAGCCATGGGGGCAGGAGACCTCCCTCAGAAGGGGCTAGGGTTCAGGCCCCTGCAATGTTGGGAGGGTGAGGGTCTGTGCCCCACCTCTGTTGATCCCCAAATTCTCTCCTGATGGCCCCTCTGCGACTGTGCCTGTCTTAGGTTGTTCCTTCCTTGAGGAATCTTACCCGTCTCTGGCTAACCAGCCATCCTCTGGGGCCAAGCAGGGTGACGTGAGGTTCAGTTTTGTCTCCTTGGTAGCCTATGCCCCCATGGCCTCCATGCCCAGCACCTGCCTTGGGATCCCCTCGCCTGCTGGCGGGGCCCCAGCACTGATCACATATCTGGTGGAACCCGGGTTTCTTCTCCAGGGAGGTCTCAGTTCACCCCACTGGGTGAGAGACAGATCCATGGCACCAGTCATCACAAGACTTCAACCTCGACATGAGCAGAGAGCTCATGCAACAGCTGTGAGCAATTGAATTGTGAGAAGAGGGTCTCTCTTAGCCTAAAGGGTAAGAAGGACCAATATAGAATGCTCAGGTGCCTTCCCAGGAGGCCCTCTACACAATGAAAAGTATTAAATCCTTACATGTCCTTTTTAAATTGCTTCCAGACAGTCAAAGAATTAGTTTGTACATTTGCTTGGAATAATTGTATATTATGCTGTAGTAATTCTAAAGTATCAAGAGATGTGTTCAGTTTGTCTCCAAGCACCAAACAGATGATATTTTTTTTTTCCCCCCAAGGGTGTGAGGAACTATTATAAGTACGGGGGTGATCCAAATCTGGGAAAAAATTTAATAATAGTGTAGAAAAATATCATGTAAGGATATTCTTTGTTCTAGTCCATGGCAATTCCCTTTCAAACTGGCTGTCCATTTCTTTTTATATAGACAAGGTCTTAGTTACATTTTCTGCACCTCTACCGGGGGCACGTAGTGATAGTAGTGACACCCTTTCTTTGGTGTCCACACAACCCAGAAACCTCTCTTTAATTGTACACACAAAGGGGCATTGTTTTGATTTTGTGTCATACAAAAGGGAAGCTGGGTGGAGACCCCTGTGTATTTATACTTTCTTGCCCCACCCATGGACCTCCTGGATGACCAAGGTGTTTGGTATTATTGGTAACTACATTAGTCAGGGGATCAGCCCATGTAAGGGGTCTTACCCATGAAGGGTCAGGAGCATAAGACCAAAATACTTACCCTCTTGTCCCAGGTAAAATTACCATACATCTGATGATTGCTAGCATGGCTAGAAAGGCGTTCTCAGGCATTCTTGGGTTTCTGGTTACCTCACAATTTCTTCCCTGAGGTTTGATGTTCTGATTGATGTTTCTCTGTTTCTGGATCTATTTTTCCCCCCATCAGTTTATGTTGTTCATTATATTCCACAAATGATTGAGATCATGTGATATTTATCTTTCTCTGCCTGGCTTATTTCACTAAGCATAATGTTCTCCATCTCCATCCATATTGTTGCAAATGGTAAGAGCTCCTTCTTTTTTTACTGCAGCGTAGTATTCCATTGTGTAGATGTACCACAGTTTTTTAATCCACTCATCTGCTGATGGGCACTTAGGCTGTTTCCAAATATTAGCTATGGTGAATTGTGCTGCTATGAACATAGGGGTGCATATATCCTTTCTGACTGATGTTTCCAGTTTCTTGGGATATATTCCTAGAATTGGGATCACTGGGTCAAATGGGAGTTCTATTTTTAGTTTTTTAAGGAAACTCCATACTGTTCTCCACAGTGGCTGCACCAGTCTGCATTCCCACCAGCAGTGCACGAGGGTTCCTTTTTCTCCACATCCTCTCCAGCACTTGTCATTTGTTGACTTGTTGATAATGGCCATTCTGACAGGTGTGAGATGGTACCGCATTGTTGTTTTGATTTGCCTCTCTCTAATGATTAGTGATTTAGAGCAGGTTTTCATTTGTCTCTTGGCCTTCCTTCTGTCTTCTTTCGAAAAGTGTCTATTTAGATCAGTTGCCCATTTTTTGATTGGGTTGTTTATCTTCTTTTTGTTAAGCTGCATGAGTTCCCTGTAAATGTTGGAGATTAAACCCTTATCGTTGACATCATTGGCAAATATGTTCTCCCATGTTGTGGGCTTTCTTGTTGTTTTATTGATGGTTTCCTTTGCTGTGCAAAAGCTTGTTATTTTTTTTTTTTTTGATGTAGTCCCATTTGTTTTTTTTTTTCTCTTTAGCTTCCATTGCCCTAGGAGCAGTATCAGCGAAGAAGTTCTTTTGGCATATGTCAGAGATTTTTCTGCCTGTAGATTCCTCTAGTATTTTTTTGGTTTTCCTGTCTTATGTTTAAGTCCTTGATCCATTTTGAGTTTATTTTTGTGTATGGTGTAAGTTGGTGGTCTAGTTTCGTTTTTTTTGCATGTATCTGTCCAATTTTCCCAACACCATTTGTTGAAGAGACTGTCTTGACTCCATTGTATGTTCATGCTCCTTTGTCAAATATTAATTGAGCATAGTGATTTGGATCGATTTCTGGGTTCTCTATTCTATTCCATTGATCTATATGTCTGTTCTTGTGCCAATACCAGGCTGTTTTGAGAACAGTGGCTTTGTAATACAGCTTGAAATCTGGAATGGAGATCCCACCTACATTGTTCTTCTTTCTCAGGATTGCTGCAGCTATTCGGGGTCTTTTTTTATTCCAGATGAATTTTTGGAAAGTTCATTCTAGGTCTTTGAAGTACGCCGTTGGTATTTTAATGGGAAGTGTTTTGAAATGATAGATTGCTTGAGTAGTATGGACATTTTGATGATGTTGATTCTACCAATCCATGAACATGGTATGTTCTCCCATCTGTTTATGTCTTCCTCTATCTTTTTTATCAGTGTTGTGTAGTTTTCCGCGTATAGGTCTTTTACCTCCTTAGTTAAGTTTATTCCTAGGTATCTTAATTTTTTTGGTGTGTGATGGTAAATGGGATTGCTTTTTTAGTCTCTCTTTCTGTAAGTTCATTATTGGTGTATAGAAATGCCATAGATTTCTTAGCATTTATTTTGTATCCGGCTACTCTGTCGAATTCATTTATTAAGTCTAGTAATTTTTTGATGGAATCTTTAGGGTTTTCTATGTACAGTATCATGTCATCTGCAAATAAGGACAGTTTTACTTCTTCTTTTCCAATTTGGATGCCTTTTATTTCTTCTTCTTGTCTGATTGCAATGGCTAGTATTTCCAACACTATGTTTGAACAGGAGTGGTGAGAGTGGGCATCCCTGTCTTGTTTCCTGTTCTTAGGGGAAATGGTTTTAGTTTTTGCCCATTGAGTATGATGTTTGGCTGTGGTTTTTCATATATGGCTTTTCTTATGTTGAGGTATGATCCTTCTATTCCCAGCTTGTTGAGAGTTTTTATCAAGAAAGGGTGTTGGATTTTGTCAAATGCTTTTTCTGCATCAATTGATATGACTATATGGTTTTTAACTCTCATTTTGTTTATGGGATGTATCACGCTTATTGATTTGCGGATATTGTACCATCCTTGCATCCCAGGGATAAATCCTACTTTGTCGTGGTGTATGATCTTTCTGATGTATTGCTGGATTCGATTTTCTAGAATTTTGTTGAGGATTTTGGCATCTATGTTCATGAGGGATATTGGCCTGTAATTCTCTTTCATTGTGTTATCTTTATCTGGTTTTTTTAGTAGGGTGATGCTGGCTTCATAGAAGGAGCTTGGAAGTGTTCCTTCTTCTTGAATTTTCTGGAATAGTCTGAGGAGGATAGGTTTTAGCTCTTCCTTGAATGTTTTATAAAACTCCCCTGTGAAGCCGTCTGGCCCCGGGCTTTTGTTTTCTGGAAGCTTTTTGATAACTGCTTCAATTTCTTCCATAGTTATCAGCCTATTGAGATTTTTAGTCTCTTCTTGAGTAAGTTTTGGAAGGTTGTGTTTTTCTAGGAATGTGTCCATTTCCTCCAGGTTGTCTATTTTGTTGCAGTAGAGTTGTTCATAGTACTTTTGACAATCCTTTGTATTTCTGTGGGGTCTGTTGTTATTTCATCTCTTTCATTTCTGATTTTGTTTATTTGGGTACTCTCTCTTTGCTTCTTGGTGAGCCTGGCTAGAGGTTCATCAATCTTGTTTATCCTTTCCAAGAACCAGCTCTTGATTTTGCTAATCTTGTGTATTGTTTTTTTTTGGTCTCTATGTCATTCATTTCTGCTCTGATCTTTATTATTTCCTTTTCTGCTCACTGTGAGCTTTTCTTGTTGGTCCCTTTCCAATTCTTTGAGTTGTTGAGTTAGATGTTCTATTACCATTTTTTCTTGTTTTTTTCAGGTAGGCCTGTAGAGCTATACATTTCCCTCTCAGGACTGTTTCATTGTGTCCCATAGGATTTGCAAAGTTGTGTTTTTATTGTCATTAGACTCCAGGATGTTTTTAATTCCTTCTTTGATCTCATTGATAACCCAATCATTGTTTAGTAGCATGCTATTCAGTTTCCAAATGTTTGAAGTTTTTGGAAAGCTTTTGTTGTAGTTTATTTCTAATATCATGCCACTATGGTCTGAGAAAATGCTTGATATGATTTTTGTATTTGGGGAGACTTTGCTTGTTACCCAATATGTGGTCTGTTTTTTAGAATGCCCCCTGTGCACTTGAGAAGAACGTATATTCCATGGCTTTTTGGTGAAATACTCTGAAGATGTCAATTAGGTCCATCTGATCTAGTGTGTCATTTAGAATTGCTGTTTCTTTGCTGATATTTTTGTCCCGAGGATTTATCCATTGATGTCAGTGGTGTATTGAAGTCCCCTACTATGATTGTATTGATGTCGATCTCTCCCTTGATATCTTCCAGCAGATTTTTTATGTATTTGGGCGCTCCTGCGTTGGGTGCATATACATTTACCAGAGTTATATCTTCTTGCTCGATTGCTCCCTTTAGTATTATGTAGTGGCCTTTCTTATCTCTTATTAAAAGCCTTTACTTTGAGGTCTATTTTATCTGATATAAGTATCGCAACCCAAGCTTTTTTCTCATTTCCATTTGCCTGAAAAATGTTTTTCCATCCCTTCACTCTCAGTCTGTGTGAATCTTTTGCTCTAAGGTGTGTCTCTTGTAGACAGCAAATATATGGGTCATGTTTTCTTATCCATTCAGCTATGCTATGTCTTTTGATTGGTGCATTTAATCCATTTACATTTACTGTTATTATTGATAAGTACCT
The DNA here is from genome assembly GCA_025583905.1 of Ia io. Lineage (NCBI taxonomy): Eukaryota > Metazoa > Chordata > Mammalia > Chiroptera > Vespertilionidae > Ia > Ia io. The sequence goes on along the minus strand of JAJQQW010000025.1, from coordinate 1,458,702 downwards.
GTTTGCTGACATATTTTTCCTTAGTGTTTGTGTTTCTTCTTGCCTTTCTCTTTCTTCTTTTTACAGCAGCCCCTTTAGCATTTCTTGCATTGCTGGTTTGGTAGTGATGAACTCTCTTAGCCCTTTTTTGTCTGTGAAGCTTCTGATTCCACCTTCAATTTTGAATGATAGCCTTGCTGGGTATAGTATTCTTGGATTCAGTCCCTTGTTTTGCATCACTCTGTATATTTCATTCCATTCCCTTCTGGCCTGGTGTGTTTCTGTTGAGAAATCAGTTGATATTCTGATAGGAGATCCCTTGTAGGTAACTTTCTGTTTCTCTCTGGCAGCCTTTAAGATTCTTGCTTTGTCGTTGGTGTTCGTCAATTTAATTATAGAATGTGTCTTGGTGTCGTCTTTTTTGGGGTTCAACTTGTTTGGGACTCTGTGTACTTCTTGGACTTGGATAGTTTTTTTTCTTGCCGATATCAGGGAAGTTTTCTGTCATTATTTCTTCAAACAGGTTTTCTATTCCTTGATTCTCTTCCTCTCCTTCTTTTATCCCTATTATTCGGAGGTTGTTTCGTGTTGTGTTGTCCCGAAGCTCCCTTAGGCTCTCCTCTTGCTTTTTAAGTCTTCTTTCCAGTTGCTGCTGTGTTTGTGTGTTTTTTCCTACCTTGTCTTCTAATTCGCTGATGCGGTCCTCAGCCTCTTCTACTCTACTCTTTAAGCATTCAATTGTGTTCTTTATTGCAACTATGTTGTTCTTCATCTCCTCTTGGTTTGTTTTCATGTTGTTGACATTTTCATTTAGCTCCTTATAGTTCTCATTGAGTTGTGTGTATTTGTCATCCATCTATTTAAACATCCTTATAATGAATACTCTGAATTCTTTCTCTGTTAAGCTGCTAGCCTCAAGTTCATTTAACTCCCTTTCTGGTGATTCCTCTTTTTCCTCCCTTTGGGAATTTCCTTTTTTTCTCCCCATGTTTTCCTGTAATGTTTTAATTGTAGATCCGCTTGCTTTGCTACCCAGGTTCTTTTGGGGATGGTGCTACTGGTGTAATCTCTCAGTTCTCCTCCTGGCTTCATAATCTAGTGTAGCTCCCTACTTGAGCTACTTGGGTTCTCTTCATGTAGGCCTGCAAGCTTCAGAGGCACAACTGTGGTGTCTAAAAGTCAGCAGTTATGGAGTGTCCCGGTTTTTGCTGTCTTGCAAACTTAGTTGAAATCGCACATGTCCAGTGGTAACTCACAGTGGCACCCAGGAACTGTCTATTGGGAGAGCTCCCAGTGGCTCCCACTAGCACGCTGGGTGTAGATGGGCTCAGAGTGCCTGCCTGTTGCAAATTCGCTTCTGTGGAGGTGTGTTTGCAGGGGCACAGCTCTGACGCACTTTGAGAGACTCTGGCACTGAAGTTAAACAGCTAGGGTGTATGTGGGTAGTTATTTAGGAGAAAGGAGTTCAGAGTTTCTGCTGTGGGGTAGTGCATCCTCGGCTGTACAGAATTACACCCAGCAAAGGCTCAAAGCAGATCCCCAGAAGACCCTGTTGATATATGGGCTCAAGGCGCCTTCCCTTGCTGTGGCCATGAGTTTGCCTGCCCTTGAGTGTGCGCATACCGGTGGCGCACCCGCAGGCAAAAGCTCTGATGCACCCTGGCCCTGAAGTTGCACCGCTGGGATGTCCATGGGCTGTTATCTAGAAAGAGGCAGTTCAGAGATTCTACTGCAGGACCTCGCTCCCTTGACTGTGCAGAATCACCCCCTCAGGGGCTCTCAGTGGTTCCCAAGGACTGCTTGGGTAGTGGAGTGCCTGGGTGCCTATGGGCTGGGGACTTGGTGAATCCTGAGTTCAGGCGCTGGGGAGGGGGAGGTTGTACTTAACTGCTTTCAGGGGCGCACTTTTGGAGGTGGAGGTCTCATGGTTCGCGCAACTGCAGCTGGGGTGGCAGGTCTTCTACCAGAGTGGCTGTAGTGTCCAGGTTAGCTTCCGAGACCAGACTGGGTGGTGGTAAGGTTAGGATTCTAGTCTCTAGCTGTTCCGTTCTTAAAGATGGCAGGGTCTCTTTGCCACTGGTGTCCTCCCAGTAGTGTTTACAGTGGCCGCGGGGTTTTGCCAATCAAGACTGCCTGGATTGGATGCCGCCTGGAAGAACTGCAGTGTCTAACTGTCCCTATTTCACTAACACACACACCCACACACGTCCACACACACCTCTATCACTCCTTCACTTGATCACACACTCACCCTCCCTACCTACCTGCCTGTCGCCATTGTCCAAGTGGCATAGTCTACTTTCATTGTTTGTCCATCCACAGACTAAAATGAGTACCCAAATAATATCAATACTACATAACGTTTAAACTGAACAAATGAACAACTGCTTGAAACCTACAAATTACTACAACTAAAATCAAGATCTACCTCAAATTCTTATCCCAAACAAAACATTTTCTTTAAAAAAAAATGATTGAGTCCTTTTTCATGGTAAGTATATGAAAAATTTCATTACTAACAAACTTCCATTAAGGCATTCAACACAGATTTTATTATCTATATATATTGTTTAAGAAAAGTCCCCCAAAGGCCTCTAGTAATAAGGACTAAAATATCTCATATTCCAGGAGAAAACATATAAACTTCTCCCTAGTTTTATAATAGGCTTTTTATTGGTTTTCTGGAGAGAGAGGAAAGGGGAGGGATAGACAGATGGAAACATCGATGATAGAGAAACCTTCTGATCAGTTGCCTCCTGAAATGTTCCATACTGGCGATCCAGCCAGCTCCCCTGGCATATGTCCTCCCTGGCAATGGAAGAGGAGAGATCTTGGTTCATGGCTCAATGCTCAACCATTGTGCAACACAGACTGGGCAATGTGGATTACTTTTTAGAATGTATATGTTACTTCATTTATATATTGCCAACTTCTATTTCATTTTTTCAGTCCAGCGAGCTTACCTAAACTGCTTGATTTTTAAAACAAATACTTCAATCTTTCATTCAAAATGATTAGGCATTTTATCCCCAGTCTTTTACTTTTACTATTTATTCAGTTAAAATGACAGAAATAAAAATTCCCAGTATGACTACAATCTGTATGTACATAGTTCTGATCTGTTTATCCATTCTATTTTTCAATAGGACCCTTGCACTATTTTCAGTATTTTTACCTTACTACGCTGTTTTAAGTTAAATGTGTTCCTATGAAAGCAACCCATCTTGAAGGGGAGAGCTGCTGTGACTAGTATACCAGCCTCACCACCACGCATATGGCCCTCAGACATCACCCAGGAACCTAGAGCAACTCCAGGCCAAAAACCTGCTATTGTGGTTGCTAGACCCTCAGACACCAGGACTCCAGCTGCCCACTGGAGGCCTCCTGTGAGTCTTTGAGTGCATGAATGTCCCGCCTACCCAACTCCATGGCCAAAGGCCCCAGAATTCTGGCACCTGGGCTCTCCAGTTATAGCAAAAATGGGAATAAAAAGAAACAACACACAAAGTAAAGAAAAGAGAGGAATTGCCAGAAGAGGAAATAAATGAAATGGAGGAGATCAGTATGTCATAAAAGGAATGCAGAATAAGGGTCATACAGAATGAATTTGAAACCCACAACATATGTAAGAATCAAGGGAAAATCGAATTTATTATAGCTACAATAAAAAACACGATGGAAGGTTTCAACAATAGATTAGAAGAACAGAGGACCAAATTGGTGAGTTAGAAGACAGGGCAGACAAACACATCTTGAACACACAATCTGAATAGCAACTTGAGGAAAAATTAGAAATCAGGAGGAGATCCTTATGAAGCTTTGAGACAACATGAAAAGAAGAAACCATCAATAACAACACAAAAAACAAAACAAACAAAAAAAACAAGAAAGCTCACTGCATGGGAGAACACATTTGCCAATGTTATATCTGATAAAGGCCTTATCTCAAAAATGTATAGAGAACTCACCCATCTAAATAAAAGTATGATAAACAAGCCAATCAAAAAATGGACATGGAACTTAAATAGACCCTTTGCAACAGTGGACATACAAAAGTCCAAGAGACATATTAAAACATGCTCAAAGTCCCTGATCTTCCAAGAAATTCAAATCAGAGGGGGAGGACCAAGATGGCGGCATATGGCGGACGCCTGATTGTTGCCTACCACAACAATTTTGAAACTACAACTAGAAAACAGAACGGACACCATCCAGAACTACCGGAGGACTGGTTGAGCAGATGCTCTACATCTAGAGTAAAAGAGAGGGGGACGCGGGATAATGCTGATGCCAGTGAGCCAAAGATCTCACTTTAAAATCTACGGCTCTGGAAGATGGCGGTGGAATTGAATGGCTGATCTGTTGCCTCGCATGGCAGTTTCGGAAATACAACTAAAAGATGGACTGGTGAGCGCGGCGACTCCTGCTCGCTTCTCCCCAGGCCGGGCGGCTGCTCCTCTCTGTCAGCACCTCAGCCGGGGGGCCATGAGCTCGTGGGCGGCCGCAGCAGCTGCTGTGGCGGTGGCCGCGGAAGCTGCTATGGCGGCGGTGGCGGCCGTGGACTCGGCGCAGTGGCTCTCGGTGAAGGAAGAGACCATCTTTCTGCAGGATGGTCCCATCCGCGTCACCGACCTGGCCGAGCTGCCCAGTGAGATCCTTGGGGCCCCAGAGGCCGCCGACACCGACTTGGAGGATTTTTAGGATTTCAAGTCCTTTAGCCATTTTGAGAGAGGAGAACCAAGAAGGCAGCAAAGTTAAACAAATGAACTGCGCCGCGCACAGCAATTTCAAAAATACAACTGGAGGACAGAGCGTCTGCCACCTAGAACCACAGGAGAGCTGGCTGAATGGTGGATTTACAGCTAAGAGGGAAGAGGACAGAGCGAACTCGGAAGGGATAAGGTGCGGAGGCGCGTGGGTCGGACTGGTGGCGGGGGAAGGGTCGTGCGGCTTTTTTTCCAACCCTAGGGGAGATTAGCTCCCCATCACCCTGAAAGCCAGCTTCTGG
>JAJQQW010000025.1:1435483-1453615 GCA_025583905.1 Ia io | reverse complement strand
TGCAGAGGGTGGACCCTCATTCAGACCTTTGGCGTTGACAGTTTGGGTTTCTCCTGCTCCAGGGAACAGCTATCCGTGGAGAAAATCATCACGCTTATAAGGGAGAAGATGAAGGCCAGGACACACAGCAGCAGCACGTAGGAGAAGCGCTTACTGTGGACCATGTCTTTGTTAACACAAAACTTAGGTGGAAACTCCAGGGTGGTTTGGCCGGAAAGGTCTGTGATAAAGTTCCAGGCCACCGTCAGCAGCGTGAGGCAGAAGCAGCTGAGGGAGAGATGAAGGACGGCGGTGTTATAGCAGGTGCAGAAGTGTGGGAATGGGGCGTGGATCCAGCTGGCTCATACCGCCAGCCTGCTGAACACCAGGGACACCGGCACCAAGAATTTGGCCAGCAGCATCAGGTCCTGGCCGTAGTAGATCTCATCCGGAATGGCCCAGCTCTTGTAGAGCCTGGCGAACACGGACACCTCCAGCTTCAGGCCGGACACGTTAAGGGTTTTGACATAAGAAGTTTCCCAAAGTCCAAAGCACATGATGGTGATGGCTGTGCTGTTGAATCCCACACGTGCCAGGATCGGCTGTTGGCTATGCCCAGGCTGAAGGCCCAGGACAGATAACCCAGGAGGAAGGCCAGGCTTTTGAAGAGCAAGGGCTTCGCCCCAGGCCACCTGAAGGCATGGCAGCAACAAAGAGAAGAAAACAGACGCTGTGAGCCATAGGTAGCAATGCTCGCCATGTCCCCTTGTTCATCTTGTGCAAGCCATATATTTAAGAGGTCTACATACATATTAGAGTTCAATTAGTGTTCTAAATATTTGATGTAAGAGTAAACGATGCTAAGAAATCCAAGACCATGGTGAGAGTTTTAATTGGCAAGGCATTTTTGAAACACAATTTGACAACATCTTTCAAAAGTTGGAATGTTGGTAGCTCAGTGGCTGAGCATCAACCTATGAATCAGGAGGTCATGGTTCGATTTCCCCACAGGCCACATATCCAGGTTTTGTCCTTGATACCCAGTAGGGGGCATGCAGGATGCAGCCAACCATTGATTCTCTCTCATCACTGATGTTTCTATCTCTCTATCCCTCTCCCTTCCACTTTGAAATCAATAAAAATATATAGTTTAAAATGTTAAAATGATTGCTCTTGCCAGTGTTCCTAAGTGGTTAGATGAACAGACCAAGAAAAAAGGGCATTGAGATTCGATTCAAGGGCAAATCCTTGGTTTCACCTTCAATCCCAGGCTATGGACTCTATCTCCCATTGATTCTTTCTGTCTCTCTTTCTCTGTCTCCCTCCCTCCCTTCTTCCTTTCTTCCCTCCCCATCTTTCGAAAAGTCAATGGGAAACATATTCTTGGGTGAGGATTAAGAAAAAACAAAAATCCGCCGAAGCCGGTATGGCTCATTGGATAGAGGGTCTGCCTGCGGACTGAAAGGTCCTGGGTTCGATTCCAGTCAAAGGCATGTATCTTGGTTGCGGGCACGACCCCATTAGGGGTTGTGCAGGAGGCAGCTGATCGATTTTTCTCTCTCATCGATGTTTCTAACTCTCTATCTCTCTCCCTTTCTCTCTGTAAAAAATCAAAAAAAAAAAGAAAAAGAAAAAGAAAAAACAAAAATCTATCTAACAAGTTGAAATGTTTGTACCAACAGCTTTGATTCCAAGAACCATTTGGAGGCATTTTTAAGAGTTGTGAAAATGTATGAGATGTTAGTTTCATCATCATTTATCAGAGAGAAACTGGAATGACTTAAATGTCTTTTAATAGAAGAGTGTTTAAGTCAATTATGTTACATTCAGGATTAAAGTGCATTATTACATGACCATTGCCAAGACTGAACTATCTGAAGAAATTTCTGTATCATACCAAAAAAAAGTGAATAATAATACATATGGTATGACCATTTTGTCAAAAGAAATACATAAAGATGTAATTTTTAATTCTATTTATAAATAGATATATACATACTTTTTTAAAAACTAGAAGGAATTACACAGATCAATTGAGAGGGGAAGATTTTCATTCCTATTTATGTATTTTTCTGTAATTTGCAAGGGTTGTAATGGAAAACATACGTATTTTGTAGTTAAAAATAAACATGAACTTAAAGATTTATATGTTGCCTAAAATAAATCATGACTATTTACTTTTTTACTCATCCCTCGCTCAAAATCCCACCTTTACATGTTGGCTTCTTTCGGGGGCAAGTTAAAAATATCCTGATGTGTTTTGTATGAAGCGAGTATATCGTGTGAAACAACATCTAGATTGTGGGCCAACTTATTTGGATCTCTTTTTCATTTGAACCCATGGGAGCAGTTGCTGGACTTACCAGAAAATTGGGTTCCCAGGGCTTCTGTCTGATGATTAACATGAGGGAATGAGGCCCACTCAGAGTGAATTCCATAGGGAGCTCCCCAGGCAGAAGCTGTTTGGCTCCTCCAAACCCTATCTCCTTGCTGGCAATCCTGATATGCCCAGTAGAGTATTGACTCCCCAGGGGAACATGCCCTCTACATGTTACCCATTGGAAAGTTCCCTCATGAGATGGGATGGGTTGACAGCCAGTCTGATGACCTCCTCCCCAACAGAGGGATAAGGGAATGGATCTCAGGCCCAGGGAGTTTTGGTGGAGTGAGGGAGTCAGGGAGGAGATGGCTGCCTTTGCAGGAAAACATGCCAGCTTCTGGACATTTGGGTGAGTGTTTCCCCACCTTTTTGGGATGGGCAAATGTCTTTCCTGAAGACCAAATTAGAAAGTCTCCTTATATCGTATTTAGACATATTACCAGCAATCCATGTGGTAGGGCCTGAGCGTTCAGAAGATCGTAGATGGCAGGTATACATGGGAACTGCAGGGAATTTGGATGGGTGAGGAATATCCAGCCTACATGAAATGGTCAACCAGGAGAAAGAACCCCTAAAGTGCAAGAGGTGGGTCAGGTAGAGTGTGGGGCTCAGAACCATGCCAGCAAATCTTTGCACCGCTTCAAAGATTTCTTACATGTGCATATTGTGCTCTGTATGGGCCATGCCCTACTTCAAACACATAAATATTAATGCATTCAGTTAATATGACCCACTAATACATATACGGCTATGATCCCATTTCATAGATGAGGATCCTGCGCACAGATAGTTTAAGTAACCTACTCAAGGACACAGAGATATAAATAGCACACCCAGGCTCCAAAGCCCTTGCTGTTGACACAGTACTTTCTGGCTGTCCTAATATGGGTTGACATTTATTCATATCAAAAGAGTAAATAGTAGACCTGGCCTGTGTTGCTAAGTGGGTAGAACATCAGCCCACTGTAGGGTCTCAGGTTCAATTTGGTAATGGGCACATGCCTGAGTTTCAGGTTCAATCCCTAGCCCCAGTTAGGGTGCATGTAGGAGGCAACCAATTGATGTATCTATCACATTAAGGTTTCTCTCTCTCTCTTTCTCTTTCTCTCTCTCTTCATCATTCCCTGTCCTCCCCTCCCTTACACTTGTTCTAAAATCCACGGGGTAGAATATCCTCAGGTAAGGATTAACAACAAAAAATAGTATAAATGAAAACAAAATCCCATGATAATTTTAATAATGAGCATATATAGGCTTCTCTATGCCGCATAAAAATGAAAGTGACCCTGGTTGGTGTGGCTCAGTTGATTGAAAATTGTTTCATGGAGGATGGGAAGATGGCGGCTGGCAGGATAGAGTGGAGAGAGAGGAATTGAGTGAGGGCATACAAGGAGAGTGGGTGGTTGTGCTTGGGGTGTGTGCGAGAGAGTAAGGGAAAGTTAAATCTCGCAGGAGCATCAGGGGCTGGCAGAAAGCCTCTCCTTGACATAGAGAGACTACCACCACTGCGGACACTCCTGGGACTGCTGTACCCAGCACAGAGGGAGCACATGCCATTTTGAGCAGAGAACGGCTTTAGGTAGAAACTCATCAACACCACCAACAAGACAGGCCTTGGAATTGCCCCACGACCCAACACCTACTCCAGCCAATATCCTGCTACCCCAGCTGCAGACTCTCGGACCCTGGGACCTCCACCTCCAAAGATACAGCTTTCTGCTGCTGTAAGTGCAACTCCCCCTCCCCAACAGCAGAACCCCTGGTTCCGCCTGCACACGCATGAACACGCACTCCCGTTGTCTCATCCCCAGGACACTTCACTCTGGGTTTGCACCCAAGGGTGAGATTCTGTGCAGAGGGGGCCCCCGGCCCCACAGTGGAAATTCCTTCTTCCTTCCTCCTGGAGGGTTTCCAACATTAACCCCAGCTGCACACGCACTTGCGCATTCTCAGCCCCAGGTCACTTTGCTCAGGGTTTGCACCCAAGGGTGTGATTCTGTGCAGATGGTGGGCGTGCGGCCCCTTAGTGGAAATTCTGAATTCCCTCTTACTAGAGGGTTGCCTACGTTAACCACAGCTAATCAACCGTATTGACAGGACCCCTCGGAGTGCATCAGAGTGCTGCGACCATAGAGCGTGCCTCCACAGATACTAACACACTGAGACCAACCAACCACAGGGCTCTAGTGGGAGCCACTGTGAGCTCTCCTTGGGTATGATCCTCAATAACCTGGGGGCGCACACCCCTCCAGCAGTAGAAGCTTTGAATTCACTTACCGTGGATACTGGCCCACAGGCACCCCAATTACCAAGCTATACTGCCAGGGCCCTTCATAGTCCTTCAGTGTGCCTCGCTGGCAAAAGTACTGAGGGTGCTCCTGTAAAACACCGCTGGGAGTAAGCACCTATCCACCACAGGTGCAACAGAAAAAGGTCAGTCTGCTCACCCCATGACTGCAGATCTCAGGGCACCACAGCCACACCTTTCAAAGACCATATCCCCTGAGCCCCAACACCCCAACAGACGGTACCTGGGGGCCACTGTGTGTCCCTGTGTGATTACAATTAAGGGTGCAAGACAGCAAAAATTGAGACACTCCCACCCACAGCTGCTGACATCTAGACGCCGCAGTTGTGCCTCTCAAGCTCGCATGCATACATCAAGAGAACCCAAATAGTTCGAGTAGGAGCTACACTAGATTAACAAACCCAGGAAAACTGAAATTAATCCAGTAGCACCATCCCCAAAAGAACCTGGGCAGGAAAGCAACTGGATCTACAATTAAAACATTACAGGAAAACATGGGGAAACAAAAAGGAAATCCCCGAAAGAAAGAAAAAGAAGAATCACCAGAAAGGGAGTTAAATGAACTTGAGGCTAGCAGCCTAACAGAGAAAGAATTCAGAGTATTCGTTAGAAGGATGTTTAAGCGGATGGATGACAAATACACACAAAACAATGAGAACTATAAGGAGCTGAATGAAAATGTTACCAACATGAAAAGAAACCAAGAGGTGATGAAGAACGACATAGCTCCAATAAAGAACACAATGGAAGGCCTAAAGAGTAGAGTAGAAGAGGCCGAGGACCACATCAGAGAATTAGAAGAAAAGGTAGCAAAAAACACACAAACACAGCAGCAACTGGAAAAAATACTTAAAAAGCCAGAGGAGAGCCTAAGGTAGCTATGTGACTACACAAAACGAAACAACCTTCGAATAATAGGGATAAAAGAAGGAGAGGAAGAGAAGCAAGGAATAGAAAACCTGTTTGAAGAAATAATGACAGAAAACTTCCCTGATATTGGCAAGAAAAAAACTATCCAAGTCCAAGAAGTACACAGAGTCCCAAACAAATTTAACCCCAAAAGACCGACACCAAGACACATCATAATTAAATTGACGAACACCAACAAGAAAGCAAGAATCTTAAAGGCTGCAAGAGAGAGACAGAAAGTAACATAGAAGGGATCTCCTATTAGAATGTCAACTGATTTCTCAACAGAAACACACCAAGCCAGAAGGGAATGGGATGAAATATACAAAGTGATGCAAAACAAGAGACTGAATACAAGAATACTATACCCAGCAAGGCTATCATTCAAAATTGAAGGTGGAATCAGAAGCTTCACAGATAAAAAAGGGCTAAGAGAGTTCATCACTACCAAGCCAGCAATGCAAGAAATGATAAAGGGACTGCTGTAAAAAGAAGAGAAAGGCAAGAAGAAAAACAAACACTAAGAAAAAATATGACAACATACAGGTACTTATCCTATCTAATAATAGACAAATATGCAAATTGAACATACCTCTAACACGCCCAAAACCAACACCCATAAGCCACGCCACCACCCAATCAGAGCGAGTATGCAAATTAACCCAAACCAAGATGGCTACACCCACAGAGAGTAAGGTTTCCTAGGCAACAGAGGAAGCCAAGCTTTCCACCTGCTGTGGCCAGGCGTAAGCCTCCACTCAAGCTAAAAAGTTGCAATTATAGAAGGTAAACAAATTCAAACAAATGGCGGTAGAATGGAGCTTGAGAGAGCAGGCCAGGGTTGCTGCTGGCAACAAAGGAAGCAAAGCTTTCCGCACACCCTGGCCGGGCCCACCCGCTTAAGGCAACAAAGTTTCAATTATAACCCCAACACAAATGGGTACTGGCCTCGCAGGGAGCCCCAGGCTTGGCTCCGCCCCAGGCTACAAAGTTTCAATTGTAGAAGGAAAATAAATTACAGATACCAGGGCCTCTGCTTGGGTTGCCAGGGGGCATGGCCAGCCTGCAAACCACCACAGGCCCCTCACTCAGGCCGCCCCACACCCCAAGGGAACCCCCACCTGAGCCGGGATGCCCTTCAGGTCAAAGCAGCTAGCCCCCACCCCTGTACCAGGCCTCTATCCTATCTAATAAAAGAGTAATAGGCAGATTGATCATCACTGCAACACACAATAAAGCTGCCCCTATGTGGTCAAAGATCCTGCCCCCATGTGGACACAAGATGGCTACCACAAGATGGCTAGCAGGAGAGAGCAGTTGGGTGGCACCCGGCCTGCAAGGGAGGGCAGTTGAGAGGGACCAAGCCTGCAAGGGAGGGCAGTTGGAGGTGATCAACCCTGCAGGAGAGGGCAGTTAGGTGTGACCAGGACAGCAGGGGAGTGAATTTGGGGGCAAACAGGCTGGCAGCAGAGTGGTTAGGGGGTGATAAGGCTGGCAGGCAGAAGTGGTTAGGGGCAATCAGGAATGCAGGCAGGCAAGCAGTTGGGGGCCAGCAGTCCTGGATTGTGAGAGGGATCCCAGATTGGAGAGGGTACAGGCTGGGCTAAGGGACAACCTCCCTCCGTGCACGAATTTCGTGCACCAGGTCTCTAGTCAATAATAACATTAAACGGAAATGGATTAAATGCACCAATCAAAAGACATAGGGTAGCTGAATGGATAAGAAAACATGACCCATATATTTGTTGGCTACAAGAGACCCACCTTAGAGCAAAGGATTCACACAGACTGTGAGTGAAGGGATGGAAAAACATTTTTCGGGCAAATGGAAATGAGATAAAAGCTAGTGTTGCGATACTTATATCAGATAAAATAGACTTGAAAGTAAAGGCCATAATAAGGGATAAGGAAGGCCACTATATAATACTAAAGGGAGCAATTTAACAAGAAGATATAACTCTGCTAAACATATATGCACCCAATGCTGGAGCGCCCAAATACATAAAAAATCTCCTGGAAGATATAAGGGGAGAGATTGACATCAATACAATCACATTAGGGGACTTTAATAAACCACTGACATCAATGGATAAATCCTCTGGACAAAAAATCAGCAAAGAAACAGCAATTCTAAAGGACACACTAGATCAGATGGACCTAATTGACATCTTCAGAGTATTTTACCCGAAGTCATGGAATATACGTTCTTTTCAAGTTCACATGGGGCATTCTGAAAAATAGACCACATATTGGGTAACAAGAAAAGTCTCCCCAAATTCAAAAAGGTTGAAATCATATCAAGCATTTTCTCAGAAAACAATGGCATAATATTAGAAATAAACTACAATAGAAACATTCCAAAAAATTCAAACACTTGGAAACTGAATAGCATGCTACTAAACAATGATTGGGTTATCAATGAGATCAAAGAAGAAATTAAAAACATCCTGGAGGCTAATGAAAATAAAAACACAACATTGCAAATTCTATGGGACACAATGAAAGCAGTCCTGAGATGGAAGTGTATAGCTCTACAGGCCTACCTCAAAAAATAAGAAAAAATGGTAATAGATCATCTAACTCAACAACTAAAAGAATTAGAAAGGGAGCAACAAGAAAAGCCCACAGTGGGAAGAAGAAAGGAAATAATAACGATCAGAGCAGAAATGAATGACATAAAAACCAAAAAAACAATACACAAGATCAACAAAACCAAGAACTGGTTCTTTGAAAGGATAAACAAGATTGATGAACCTCTAGCCAGGCTCACCAAGAAGCAAAGAGAGAGGACCCAAAAAAATAAATCAGAAATTAAAGAGGTGAAATAACAACAGACCACACAGAAATACAAGGATTGTCAAAAAATACTATGAACAACTCTATTCCAACAAATTAGACAACCTAGAGGAAATGGACACATTCCTAGAAAAACACAACCTTCCAAAACTTACTCAGGAAGAGACTAAAATCTCAATAGGCTGATAACTATGTAAGAAATTCAAGCAGTCATCAAAAAGCTCCCAGCAAACAAAAGCCCAGGGCCAGACGGCTTCACAGGGCAGTTTTATAAAACATTCAAGGAAAGCTAAAACCTATCCTCCTCAGACAATTCCAGAAAATTCAAGAAGAAGGAACACTCCCAAGCTCCTTCTATGAAGCCAGCATCACCCTAATACCAAAACCAGATAAAGATAACACAATGAAAGAGAATTACAGCCAAATATGCCTCATGAACATAGATGCCAAAATCCGAAACAAAATTCTAGCAAATAGAATCCAGCAGTATATCAGAAAGATCATACACCACGACCAAGTAGGATTTATCCCTGGGATGCAAGGATGGTACAATATTTGCAAATCAATAAACGTGATACATCACATAAACACATTGAGAGATAAAAATCACGTAGTCATATCAATTGATGCAGAAAAAGCATTTGACAAAACCCAACACCCTTTCTTGATAAAAACTCTCAGCAAGCTGGCAATAGAAGGATAATACCTCAACATAATAAAAGCCATATATGACAAACCCACAGCCAACATCATACTCTATGGGCAAAAACTAAAACCATTTCCCCTAAGAACAGGAACAAGACAGGAATGACCACTCTCACCACTCCTATTCAACATAGTGTTGGAAATACTAGCCATTGCAATCAGACAAGAAATAGAAATAAAAGGGATCCAAATTGGAAAATAAGAAGTAAAACTGTCCTTATTTGCAGATGACATGATACTGTATATAGAAAACCCTAAGGACTCTATCAAAAAATAATTAGACTTAATAAATGTATTCGGCAGAGTAGCAGGATACAATATAAATGCTAAGAAATCTATGGCATTGATATACACCAATAATGAACTTACAGAAAGAGAGACTAAAAAGGAAATCCCATTTACCATCGCATCAAAAAATTAAGATACCTAGGAATAAACTTAACTAAGGAGGTAAAAGACCTATACGCGGAAAACTACACAACTCTTAAAAACGAGATAGAGGAAGACATAAACTGATGGAAAAACACACCATGTTCATGGATTGGTAGAATCAACATCATTAAAATGCCCATACTATCCAAAGCAATCTATAATTTCAATGCACTTCCCATTAAAATACCAATGGCATAGTTCACAGACCTAGAACGAACTTTCCAAAAATTCATCTGGAATAAAAAAAAGACCCCGAATAGTACAGCAATCCTGAGAAAGAAGAACAAAATAGGAGGGATCGCAATACCAGATTTCAAGCTATATTACAAAGCCACTGTTCTCAAAACTGCCTGGTATTGGCACAAGAACAGACGTATAGATCAATGGAATAGAATAGAGAACCCAGAAATTGATGCAAATCACTATGCTCCAATAATATTTGACAAAAGAGGCATGAACATACAATGGAGTCAAGACAGTCTCTTCAACAAATGGTGTTTGGAAAATTGGACAGGTACATGCAAAAAAATGAAACTACACCACCAACTTACACCATGCACAATAATAAAACTCAAAATGGATCAAGGACTTAAACATAAGACAGGAAACTATAAAAATACTAGAGGCATCTACAGGTAGAAAAATCTCTGACATATGCCAAAAGAACTTCTTCGCTGATACTGCTCCTAGGGCAATGGAAGCTAAATAGAAAATAAACAAGTGGGACTACATCAAAATAAAAAGCTATTGCACAGCAACGGAAACCATCAATAAAACAAAAAGAAAGCCCACTGCATGGGAGAACATATTTGCCAATGATGTCAACGATAAGGGTTTAATCTCCAACATTTACAGGGAACTCATGCAGCTTAACAAAAAGAAGATAAACAACCCAGTCAAAAAGTGGGGAACTGATCTAAATAGACACTTTTCATAAGAAGACAGAAGGAAGGCCAAAGACATATGAAAACCTGCTCTAAATCACTAATCATTAGAGAGATGCAAATCAAAACAACAATGCGGTACCATCTCACACCTGTCAGAATGGCTATCATCAACAAGTCAAAAATTACAAGTGCTGGCGAGGATGTGGAGATAAAGGAACCCTCGTGCACTGCTGGTGGGAATGCAGACTGGTGCAGCCACTGTGGAGAACAGTATGGAGTTTCCTTAAAAACTAAAAATGGAACTCCCATTTGACCCAGTGATCCCACTTCTAGGAATATATCCCAAGAAACTGGAAACATCAGTCAGAAAGGATACATGCATCCCTATGTTCATAGCAGCACAATTCACCATAGCTAAGATTTGGAAACAGCCTAAGTGCCCATCAGCAGATGAGTGGATTAAAAAACTGTGGTACATCTACACAATGGAATACTATGCTGCGGTAAAAAAGAAGGAGCTCTTACCATTTGCAACAATATTAATGGAGATGGAGAACATTATGCTTAGTGAAATAAGCCAGGCAGAGAAAGATAAGTATCACATGATCTCATTCATTTGTGGAATATAATGAACAACATAAAATGAAGGGGAAAAAAATAGATCCAGAAACAGAGAAACATCAATCAGAACGTGAAACCTTAGGGAAAAAATTTTGAGGTAACCAGAAACCCAAGAATGCCTGAGAATGCTTTCTAGCCACGCTAGCAATCATCAGATGTACAGTAATTTTACCTGGGACAAGATGGTAAGTATTTTGGTCTTATGCTCCTGACCCTTCATGGGTAAGAGCCCTTACATGGGCTGACCCCTGACTAATGTAGTTACCAATAATACCAAACACCTTGGTCATACAGGAGGTTCATGGGTGGGGCAAGAAAGTATAAATACATAGGGGTCTACACCCAGCTACCCTTTTGTATGACACAAAATCAAAACAATTCCCCTTCGTGTGTACAATTATAGAGAGGTTTCTGGCTTGTGAGGACACCAAAGAAAGGGTGTCACTACTATCACTACTTGCCCCCGGTAGAGGTGCAGAAAATGTAACTAAGACTTTGTCTATATAATAAGAAATGAACATCCAGTTTGAAAGGGAATTGAAATGGACAAGAACAAAGAATATCCTTACATGATATTATTCTACACTGTCATTAAAATTTTTCAAAGATTTGAATCACCCCCAGTACTTATAATAGTTCCTCGCACCCTTGGGGATAAAAAAAAAAAAAATCATCTGTTTGGTGCTTGGAGACAAACTTAACACATCTCTTGATACTTTAGAATTACAACAGCATAATATACAATTATCCCAAGCAAACTTACAAACTAATTCTTTGAAATCTGGCTGCAATTTAAAAAGGACATGTAAGGATTTAATCCTTTTCATTTGGTAAAGGGCTTCCTGGGAAGGCACCTGAGCATTCTATATTGGTCCCTCTTACCCCTTAGGCCAAGAGAGACCCTCTTCTCACAATTCAATTGCTCACAGCTGTTGCATGAGCTTTCTGTTCATGTCGAGGTTGAAGTCTCGTGATGACTGGTGCCATGCATCTGTCTCTCATCCAGTGGGGCGAACTGAGCCCTCCCTGGAGAAGAAACCCGGGTTCCACAAGATATGTGATCAGTGCTGGGGCCTCGCCAGCATGCAAGGGGATCCCAATGCAGGTGCTGGGCATGGAGGCCATGGGGGCATAGGCTACAAGGAGAAAAAACTGAACCTCATGTCACCCTGCTTGGCACTGGAGGATGGCTGGTTAGCCAGAGACGGGTATGATTCCTCAAAGAAGGAAAAACGTAAGATAGGCACAGTTGCAGAGGGGCCATCAGGAGAGAATTTGGCGATCAACAGAGGTGGGGCACAGACACTCACCCCCCCAGCATTGCAGGGGTCTGAACCCTAGCCCCTTCTGAGGGAGGTCTCCTGCCCCCATGACTGCTTCGTGCTTCCCATGCCCAGCTCAGATCATGACCCAAGTGACAGACAGAGACTTGGCCGACAGCAGCTGCCCTCTCACTCCAAAAAAAATTGTTTGAGTTGTCTTGTACCCATGGTGTGGGGAAGTGGGTTTACGATATCTAAATCCAGCCTACCACCAGAATGCTCAGGACCTACTCAAGAAGGCAAATAATCCCTTCCACTAATATTTACAGGGTAAAATAAGATTGTTGTTAGAGTAATAAATTTGACAGTAAAATAGTAGTCAGGTTTTCAGGCAAATTTAAATTGGCTAGTTGAAACAAGGGAATATTTTAGAAAAATTAATTGTACTGGACAAAAAGTTGTTCCTAAAGTGTTAACTAAATTTTTTTATTGGTACTTCATCTCATGATAAAATTGTGCAGCATGTAATGAACCTAAAACAGTAATATTATAGTGCAAAAAATTAAAATTTAAAAGCCATCAAGACTACATTATAAAATTTTCAAAAGCCACCTAACATTTAAATAAAAAAAGGAGGGGATAGTAGAAGAATATCATGTAAGGAAAAATATCCTATAAGTAAATTACATCTAGAAAATTAATTGTAAGGTTAAAAGCAAGACACCCATCAAAAACACACAAGGTATCAAAACAAGCCAGAGGAAAATCATTTGGGCAAAAAATGAAATAGGATCCCAAATCAAATTTAAAGAAAATATTCCTTTATTAACTTTTGGTCGAGAATATGATTGTATATTTTCAGAAAACAACTCTGAGACCATGTGGATTCCAGCAACAGAGAGGAATCGACAGGACTACTCCAGCCCTGAAGAGAGCAGAGAAGCAGTCCAGAGATGGAAGATGCTGATATGGAACTTCCCATACTAGCAGTTAGCAGCTGAGCATCACTGCAGGTTGCCCAGGACGAAAACAGAGAGAGTCGGACCTGCATTACCACCATTTGTACACCATCCAGAACTGTAATGTCAGTGTTGACACGTACACATAAGGAACTGTTGGACATTGAAATTGGGTCTCAAAAGAACTGCTGGCCCAGAAAGAAACTCACTACAGACTGTTTCATTTGCCTGTCACCATAACCATTATTGCTTGTCTCATTTTTGGTTCTTATAAGTGTATTTCTAATAGCACATGATCTCACTCCTCTAGGGGAAATAATGAACAACATAGACTGATGAACAAGAACAGTCCCAGAAACAAGGATTCATGGACCAGAGTGTCGGGCCTAAGAGGGAGGGTAGAGGAGGGTGGGGGTAAAGGGGAGAGATCAACCAAAGGACTTGTGTGCAATCATATGAGCCTAACCAGCCGATAAGGACAACAGGGGGTGGGGGCATGTGTGGGGAGGGGTGTGGGATGGGAATGGGGGGATGAGGACAAATATGTGATACCTTAATAAAGAAATTTAGAAAGAAAGAAAGAAAGAAAGAAATTTAGAAAGAAAGAAAGAAAAAAAGAAAGAAAGAAAGAAAGGAAGGAAGGAAGGAAGGAAGGAAGGAAGGAAGGAAGGAAGGAAGGAAGAAAGGAAAGAAAGAAAGAAAGAAAGAAAGAAAGAAAGAAAGAAAGAAAGAAAGAAAGAAAGAAAGAAAGAAAGAAAGAAAGAAAGAAATTTGTCTCATGTACCAAAAGGTTGGCGGTTCGATTGCCGTCAGGACACTTGCCTGGGTTGAGGGCTCAATACTCAGTCGAGGGGGTTGCAAGAGGCAGCCGATTAATGACTCTCTCTTATCACTGATGTTTCTATCTCTCCCTCTCCCTTCCTCTCTGACATCAATAAAAATATATTAAGAAGAAAAGGAAGGACATTTGGACAATGCTACAACATGGATGAACTATGAAGACATTCTGCCAAGTGAAATAAGTTAGTAACACAGACATAAGTACTGTGTCATTTCATGTATATTAGGTCCCTAGAGCAGTCAAATTCAGAGTGACAGAAAACAACTGTGGGTACCAGGGGCTAGGGAGAGGAGGATTCATTGAAGACAGTTTCAGTGTGGGGAGGTGAAAAAGTTGGTGAGATGATGGTGGTGATGATAACACAGAAATGTTAGTGTCCTAAATGCGGCTAAACTATGCACTTAAAAGTGGTTAAAATGGTCAATTTTATATTGTGTTATCCTACCTAATAAAATAGTAATATGCAAATTGACTGCACCTTCGCTACGCCCAAGCCACGCCCACCAGCCAATCAGGGCGAGTATGCAAATACCCAATAAAGATTTCGGTCAATTTGCATACACTGAGGGAGGGAGGAGTGAAGACTGAAGACAAGTTAGAAGGAAGAGGGAGGAAAAGCAGAAAGCAAGGTGGCTGCCAGAGGGAAAGCCCCGGCAGGGCGTAGCGGGGCGGGGCGGGGCGAGGCGGGGCGGGGCGGGGCGGAGCGGGGCAGGCGGCAGTGGCGCGCTGGTGCAGGCTTGGTGGCCGCAATGACAGCGGCAGCAGCAGCGCACGCGGCAGCAGTGGCCGCTTGCAGGATTTTTCCTGCAAATGGGCTACTAGTCTATATATAAAAAGCCCAGTGACCACAATGACTGGAATGACTGGTGGGTATGACGTGCACTATGGCAGACAACCAGACTGATCTGGGTCCCCAACAGCCCCCCAACCTCCGGCTATCACAGCCTCCAATTGGCCTCCGACACCCTGATTGGAAGTGGGGCTGGCTGGCCAATTTCCCACAGACCCTCACTCCCTCCAGCCCAGCTTGATTGGACCCCATTGTGGAAGACCAGCTATACCCCACCCATGCACAAATTTGACAAATTTGTGCAATGGGCCTCTAAGATGTATATGTATATCGTGTATATGTATATGTATATGTATATGTATATGTATACTTATATGTATATGTGTATGTGTATGTGTATGTGTATGTGTATGTGTATGTGTATGTATATGTATATGTATATGTATATGTATATGTATATGTATGTATGTATGTATATATATTTATATACTAGAGGCCCAGTGCATGATCGAATCATTCACGTGTAGGGTCCCCTACACGCTTTCCCTTTTGATTACGGGGAGCTGGGTGCCTGTCCGCCGGTGCACCAGGCGCCGGAGGCTTTTGAAAGGCATCCAGCTCGCACGCTTTTGGTTTCGATCACTGGTGCACCAGGCCTTTCAGAAGCCTCTGGCATGGTGGAGGCTTCTGAAAGGCCTGCTGCCTGAGCGGACAGGCACTCAGCTCCCCCGCTTTTGATGGTGTGTGGAGCGGGATGTCAGCTCGCTGCCCCAGAGGCCCGTCTGTGCCGCAGCACAACCATGGTGCAGACGCTGAGCTCATGCCACTGCTGGCGACGCAGCTCAGTGTCCCACCGGCCCAATCAGCTACCCCGGCCACCCTGAGTTCCCGCCCCCCTGAACCTCATGGCTACGGTCAATTTGCTTATTTGTCTATTATTAGGTAGGAGATATATATATATATATATATATATACATATATATATATGTATATATATATATATGTATATATATATATATATATGTGTGTGTGTGTGTGTGTGTGTGTGTGTGTGTGTGTATCCTATCTAATAAAAGAGTAATATACACATTAACCAAAACTCCGCTACAGCCACAAGCCACGCCCATAAGCCATGGCCACAAGACAATCAGGATTGAGTATGCAAATTAACCCAACCATGATGGCTAGGGCCACAGAGAGAGCATGAAGGAGGCAGGTGTTTCCCCAGAAATGGAGGAAGCCAAGCTTTCCACACAACCTCTCTGGTCCAGGCCTCCGCTTAAGGCAATACAGTTTCAATTATAGAAGATAGATAAATCCCAACAGAAATGGCTGCGGCCACGGAGCTGGAGAGAGCAGGAGCCTAGTATTGCCCCCGGCGATGGAGGAAGGCAAGCTTCTGCAGCCCTGGCTGGCCCAGGCCTTCGCTATAGACTACAAAGTTTCAATTTTAGAAGATACATAAATCCCAACAGAAATGGCTACCACCAAGGAGCAAGCAGGAAGCTTGGCTCCATTCCAGGCTACAACGTTTCAATTGTAGAAGGTAAATAAACCCCAGATATCAGGGCCTCTGCTTGGGTCACCAGGGGGCATGGCCAGCCTGCAAACCACCACAAGCCACTCTCCCAAGTCACCCCACACACCAAGGGAACCCTGATTCAGGACACCCTTCAGGGCAAACCAGCTGGCCCCCACCCATGCACCAGGCCTGTATTTTATCTAATAAAAGAGTAATATGTATATTGACCATCACTCCAACAGAGAAGATGGCTGCGCCCATGAGGTCAAAGATCCTGCCCCCTGTGGACACAAGATGGCCATCACAAAATGGCCAGCAGGGGAGGGCAGTTGGGAGGGACCAGGCCTGCAAGGGAGGGCAGTTAAGGGCTTACCAGACTGGCAGAGGAGGGCAGTTGGGATCGAACAGGCGATCAGGCCAGCAGGGGAGGGACCAGGCCTACAAGGGAGGGCAGTTGGGGTGATCAAGCCTCCAGGGGAGGGAAATTAAGAGTTTTTCAGGCTGGCAGAGGCAGGAAGTTGGGATCAAACAGGCTGGCAGGGGAGCAGTTAGACATTAAACAGCCTGGCAGGGGAGCGGTTAGAGGGCAATTAGGAAGGTAGGCAGTCGAGTGGTTGGGAGCCAGCAGTGGGATTGTGCCTAATCGGCCATTCGGACAACCCTCGAGGGGTCCTAGATTGGAGAGGGTGCCGGCTGGGCTGAGGGACAACCCCCTCCCCCTTTCATGAAATTTGTGCACCAGGCCTCTCTCTATATATATAAAAGACTAGGCAACTGACTGGCTGACCAGGTACGACCCATACTGACCACCAGAGGGCAAACGCTCAACACAGGAGCAGCCGAGTGAAAACAACTTTGCAGAGTGCCCTCTTGCACTATGGAACCCCTTGGGGGAATCGGGCTGCCAGTTTCAGCCAGATTCCCGCAGGCCAGGCCAAGAGACACCACCTCCTGGAGCGATCCTGCTGACTCTGCAGATGCCCTTTGAACCCCTGTTCTGTCCCAGGTGTGGCTGGCTGGGAAGGGAACATGGGAGGTTGGCTCCAGGGCATTTCTGGCACATCTTGTCCAGTCCCACCCCGTTGGCCCCCTTGTAATTAATTTCCTTTCAATATCCAAAGATTCATGCACCAGACCTGTAGTCTTATGCTATATAATAAAAGGCAAATATGCAAATCAACCAAACAGTGGAGCAATCAGTAGCTATGATGCACATTGACCACCTGGGAGCAGACCCTGAATGCCGGAGCTGCCCTCTGGTGGTCAGTGCACTCTCATGGGAAGCAGGCCTAAGCCATCAGTCGGATATCCCTCAAGGGCTCCCAGACTTCGAGAAGGTATAGGCCAGGCTGATGCCTCCCCCCTTCCAAGTGCATGAATTTCATGCACTGGGCCTTAGTTCTATAATAATATAACCATCATATGCAAATTGACTAAATGGCCGAATAACTGGTCACTATGATGTGTACTGACCACCAGGTGGCAGATGCTCAGTGCAGAAGCTTCCCCGTGGTGATCAATGCGCACCCACAGTGGAGCACCACTCACCCAGAAGCTAGGTTCACAGTTGGTGAGGGCAGCAGCTGTGGCGGGAACCTCTCCTGCCTCTGGGGAGCAGGTGGAAGTCCCCAAGAGGTCCCGGACTGCGAGAGGTCACAGCCGGGCTGAGGGACCCTCCCCCTCTCCCAGTGCATGAATGTCATGAACAGGGCCTCTAGTTATAACATAAAAGGACATAAGA
>JAJQQW010000025.1:1406474-1435383 GCA_025583905.1 Ia io | reverse complement strand
GCTCTACAAGCCTAATGCAACAAACAAGAAACAATGGTAATAAATTACCTAACCCTACAACTCAAAGAGCTAGAAAAAGAGCAGCAAGAAAAGCCCAGTGTAACCAGAAGGAAGGAAATAACAAAGATCAGAGCGGAGATAAATGACATAGAGACCAAAGAAACAATACAAAAGATCAACAAAACCAAGAGCTAGTTCTTTGAAAGGATAAACAAGATTGATGGACCTCTAGCCAGGCTCACCAATCAGCAAAGAGAGAGGAACCAAATAAACAAAATCAGAAATGAAAGAGGTGAAATAACAACAGACCCCGCTGAGATACAAAAGATTGTTACAAAATACTACGAACAGCTCTATTCCAACAAACTGGACAACCTGGAGTAAATGGACATATTCCTAGAAAAATACAACCTTCCAAAAATCAATCAAGAAGAATCTCAACAGCTCAACAGGACAATAAGTATGGTTGAAATTGAAGTAGTCATCAAAAAGCTTCTGGCAAACAAAAGCCCAGGTCCTGACGGCTTCACAGGAGAGTTTTACCAAACATTCAAGGAAGAACTAAAACCTATCCTCCTCAGACTATTCCAAAAAATTCAAGAGGAAGGAACACTTCCAAGCTCCTTCTATGAAGCCAGCATCACCCTAATACCAAAACCAGATAAAGACAACACAATGAAAGAGAATTACAGACCAATATCCCTCATGAACATAGATGCCAAAATCCTCAACAAAATTCTAGCAAATCGGCTCCAGAAGTACATCAGAAAGATCATACACCATGACCAAGTAGGATTTATCTCAGGAATGCAAGGATGGGAAAATATCCGCAAATCAATAAATGTGATACATCACATAAACAAACTGAGAGATAAAAATCACAGTCATATCAATTGATGCAGAAAAAGCATTTGACAAAATCCAACACCCTTTCTTGATAAAAACTCTCAACAAGGTGGGAATAGAGGGCTCATACCTCAACATAATAAAAGTTATATATGATAAACCCACAGCAAACATCATACTCAATGGACAAAAACTAAAAACATTTCCCCTAAGAACAGGAACAAGACAGGGATGCCCACTCTCGCCACTGCTGTTTGACATAGTACTGGAAGTATTAGCTATTGAAATTAGACAAGAAGAATAAATAAAAGGCATCCAAATTGGAAAAAAAACAAGTAAAGCTGTCTTTATTTGCAGACGACATGATATTGTACATAAAAAATCCTAAAGACTCGGTCAAAAAACTAATAGACTTAATAAGTGAATTCGGCAATGTAGCAGGATACAAAATTAATGCCAAGAAACCTATGGCCTTTCTATACACCAATAGTGAAATTACAGAAAGAGAGACTAAAAAGGCAATCCCATTTACCATCGCACCAAAAAAATTAAGATACCTAGGAATAAACTTAACTAAGGAGGTAAAAGACCTATACACGAAAATTACAGGACACTGAAAAAAGAGATAGAGGAAGACGTAAACAGATGTAAGAACAAACCATGTTCATGGATTGGTAGAATCAACATCATTAAAATGTCCATACTACCCAAAACAATCTATAGATTCAATGCACTCCGCATTAAAATACCAACGGCATAATTCACAGACCTTGAAAGACCTCTCCAAAAATTCATCTGGAATAAAAAAAGACCCCGAATAGCCACAGCAATCCTGAGAAAGAAGAATAAAGTAGGAGGGATATCAATAACTGATTTCAAGCTGTATTAGAAAGCCACTATTCTCAAAACAGCCTGGTACTGGCACAAGAACAGACATATAGATCAATGGAACAGAATAGAGAATCCAGATATTGATCCAAACCACTACGCTCAATTAATATTTGACAAAGGAGGCATGAACATACAATGGAATAAAGACAGTCTCTTTAAAAAATGGTGTTGGGAAAATTGGACAGAAACATGCAAAAATGAAGCTAGATCACCAACTTACGCCATACACAAAAATACACTCAAAATGGATACAGGACTTAAACATAAGACGGGAAACCATAAAAATACTAGAGGAATCCACAGGCAGCAAAATCTCACACATATGTCAAAAGAACTTCTTCACTGATACTGCCCCTAGGACAATGGAAGCTAAAGATAAAATAAACAAATGGGACTACATCAAAATAAAAAGCTTTTTTACAGCAAAAGAAACTATCAACAAAACAACAAGAAAGCCCACTGCATGGGAGAACATATTTGGAAATGGCATCACTGATAAAGGTTTAATCTCCAACATCTACAGGCAGCTTATACAACTTAATAAAAGGAAGATAAATGATCCAATAAAAAAATGGGCAACGGATCTAAATAGAATCTTTTCCAAAGAAGACAGAAGGAAGGCCAAGAGACACATGAAAACATGCTGAAAGTCACTAATTATCCGAGAGATGCAAATCAAAACAACAATGCGGTATCATCTCACACCTGTCAGAATGGCTATCATCAACAAATCAACAAACGACAAGTGTTGGCGAGGATGCGGAGAAAAAGGAACCCTCGTGCACTGCTGGTGGGAATGCAGACTGGTGCAGCCACTGTGGGGAACAGTATGGAGTTTCCTCAAAAAACTGAAAATGGAACTCCCATTTGACCCAGTAATCCCACTCCTAGGAATATATCCTAAGAAACTGGGAACACCAATAAGAAAGGATATATGCACCCCTATGTTCATAGCAGCACAATTTACAGTAGCTAAGATCTGGAAACAGCCTAGGTGCCCATCAGCAGATAACTAGATCAGAAAACAATGGTACATCTACACAATGGAATATTATGCTGCCATAAAAAAGAAGGAATTCTTACCATTTGCAGCCACCTGGATGAAATTGGAGAACATTATGTTAAGTGAAATAAGCCAGTCAATGAGAGAAAAATACCACATGGTCTCACTCATTTATGGATCATAAATAACATTAAAAACTTGAACAAAAAGATAGATACAGAGGCAGTAAAGCATTAAACAGTCTGTCAAATTACAGCAGGAAGGTTAGGGAGAGGTGGGGAAGATAAGAGATCAATCAAAGGACTTGTATGCTTGCATGTAAGCATAACCAATGGACGCAAAACTCTGGGGGGTGAGGGCATATATGGGAGTGGGATGGGGGGGCAATGGTAAGATATGTACACATATAATACCTTAATAAAAAAAAATTGGGGAAAAAAAGAAGAAAAAAAAAAAGAATCTACATCCCAAGGCCTTGGAACCCAGATGGATGGGACCTCACCCAGTAATCCTCACAACCCCCACTGTGGCCATACTACTGGGAGATCCAACGTGGCACCACCTCTCCAGACTCAAGAGGACCCCAGAGCAGCATGACTTCTATAAATGTGAGGTTTTGGGCCCCACTAAGGTCCGCCTTAGCCGCCCTCCCTCTCCTCCTTCTCCTCCCAGCCCTGGGCAACCTACACCCACCGCCACCTGCTTATGTGTGGAGGTTCAAGGTCCGTGAAACCTACGACCAGGACAGCACACAAGTTACCCGGCAGGTAGGATCTCAGGAGTGCCCTCTGGTAGGATGCCAGGCAGAGATCCTGATTGCTGTCGAACTCTGGTCAGTGTCCAACAGTGGCCGACCATATGCCTGCTTTGCTTACGACCAGCGCAACCCAGACAGGTGTAATCGAAGCATCAACACCTATGGGGGTTGCCGCTGGTCAGGCTGTGTCATCCATGATGCCTACAATGAGTTCAGGTCTGGTCCCTTTTTCTGGGAGGACAGGACCTTCAACATCAGAGTCCGGGACCCCTGGGACCAGCGATGGGTTGCGGGAATTATAGGAAAACTATATGGGGGTGGTTGGAGCTCAACCCCTTCAGGGACTATGTCCATCTCCCGGGAATATGTCATGGCCCAGGAGGCCCAAATCCAGGTCTCCAAAAGCATCCTACAGTCCGAAAATTCCCTTAAAGGGTAGCTGCCTGATTCCCCCCGGGTAAAAGTCCTGTCTTCTTGGCTCCAACTTATCCAACACACTCTACTATTCCTTAATGAGACACGCACCCTGCCCAATGTCTTGCACTGGTTTTTATGTGTCTCTTTCCAAAGGCCTTTGCTGGCTGCTGTCCCACCCATGACTCCTCCAGGAACCCAAGGACAGGGTTAATGTCAACCTCACCTGTCTGGCATTCCACTCTGGGAACCCGAAACTCCAGAACCCACCTTGCCCCAGCAGATATACTACCAGACCAGCAACCCGGTAACTGTGGGATGGTACACTTGAACTGTACCCTAAACCACATGGCTGCCAGTCCCACCAAGGCCAGCCCGGGTACCTTCTTTTGCTGCAATGGCACCTTAAGCAACTGCATAAACTCCTCTGACCCCAGGCCTTGCTTCGTGGTCACAGTAGTTGCCCAACTAACCTTGTATGTAGAGTCGGAGCTTGCCTGGTTGCCCCCTTCATCACACCCCCAGGCCCGCCAGGCCACCTTCCTCCCTGTCATGTTGGGCGTAAGTATCGCTGCCTCCAAAGGCCTAGCTGGGGGGGCCCTCAGGAACAGCATAATCTCTGCTCAGGATTTCAATGACAAACTCCGGATAGCCCTGGAGTCTACTACTACCTCCTTAGCCTCCCTGCAACGGCAAGTAACATCAATAGCCCAAATAGCCCTGCAGAACCGAAGGGCCCTAAACCTTCTTACTGTGGATAGAGGAGGAACCTGCATGTTCCTTCAAGAAGAATGCTGCTACTACATCAGCGAGTCCGGAGTGGTGGAACAGAATTTGCAGACCCTGACTAAGCTGAGTGAAGAATTACGTGCAAAACACTCCCGGGACAACTCTCTTTTTGGCTGGCTCCAAAGCCCTTTAGCTACCTGGATCCTACCCCTGATAGGGCCCCTAATTCTCATCTGTGTCTTTTTTTCCCTAGCTCCCTGTCTCCTCAAGCTCATCAGCTCCCGGATCGCAGAAATGTCTCGGGTGACTGTAAACTAGCTCCTGTTGCATCCCTACAATCAGCTGCCCCTCAACCCACCTCTGCCTGACCTGGCCTTTAACATCCCCCAACCTCTTTGCCCCTGGTCACCAGGAAGTAGCCAGGACGATTTCAGCACCCTCTATCACCAAAAGGCCAGGATATTAGGTCCAGGCACGGGGGGGAGTCCAGAGCCTATGCAAGCATCTGCAAGGTAGATGGGGGCAAAGATAACTGGCGCCTTCCCAGACCCTTTCCTGAAGCACAAATTACACACCTTTCAATCCCTCCATCCTCCCCTCACTAAACAGCTGAATAAAAGAAGTACATATGCCGCCTTTGTGGCACGAACTTCAATGGCCCACTCTTGGACCAGTGAGTTTCGCCCAGGAGCGCAAGATTAAAACCTCACCCCTTTTAATCCCCTGGACTCCTTGTCTTGTTTCCTGCATCGAAAACCTCTCAATCACAAATCCTACATTATAGTTTCACCTATTTATCCATATTTCAACAATTTTGAGGATTTAATGCTAATTACTATTATTCAAGGCATTTTCTTTGGAAAATTCTGTAACAGAGAAAACTTACAGACTTTCAGTGGCTTTAATGTTAACAATGGAATATGGTCCATTATTATTCAAAAACTGCCCTTTATTTGGAAAAACTAGTTTTGTTTCCTAATCCCAGCCTGTATATTTTCTTTAGGTCATTTTTGATATATATATATATATATATATTTTTTTTTTTTTTTTTTAGAAAAACACTCCTGGGTTAATTCTATATCATCCATAAAGCAATTGAGCTCAGCCCAAGACCCATCTAAGATCAGAAGGAGCAGAGTTTTGTATTAAGTCAGCCTTTTCTCTTCATGAGTACATAAATCCCAGACATATCCTCAAATTCTGCTAAATGTTAAATGACGGACCAGGAAAAAAAAAAAAATGGCGAAAATGAGACTTTTTAAAAAGCACTCTTGAGAGTGGGCATCCATTTAAAGGCTCACTAAACAAAGAATTATTGATAAATGGGCCACGTGTGTCCCCACCCCCACATCCTGTTTGCTCTGGGGAAATTCATTGAATGGCCTAGTCGCCTAGGTTTCTTTTCTCATTAAATTAAATAAAGGCATGCCTAATAAACTAACAATAAACACATTAAAACAAACATAAAGGACAAATCAACAAACATATAGACAAGAGTTAGTAAATCAAAGTTCTTTTCCCTGATCTATTCTCTCCATAGCATTGACTACCCTTTAAAGATATTTTAGCTAAACTCTGCCTGTCCTAAGGTGTGCTATGGTAATTTTTAAACAAAGCATTGAAGAGTCCCTCAGAGAAGAGTAATTGCTCTATCCTGTCTAGCTGCTGAGCCTTTCCACACCAGAGGTGGAGGATATGGTGGCAGTGCTTTTTTAATTATTACAGACTTTTAATCCCAAAACAAATTCGGCACAATGCAATTTGAACAACACCCACATAGTTAAATATGACAAAAGCACTGCTTTTTCTTGAGCCAAATTAAGAGAGTACATTTTGACATTTTAATTTCTTTATTCTTGAGCATGGAACCTAAAGATTTACAGTGGTATTTTGCCTTTTGGACAAATCCATAACCATTATGGCCTGGCTTGAAACAAAAGACACCCTCGCCCATTTTGGATCACGAATCCCAATGCTTGGTGCTAGCTTAATGCTCAGTGAATCTCCCCACCTTTTTTCCCTTAGACTTCCTTTCTTCGATCAGGCAAATCTTCTTTTCCAGTCCCTGTCTCGGGCGACATAAATTCCTCAGTCTTTTTTGCAGCAAGGGTTCAGGAATCAGGAGAAGGGGCTGCAACATAAATGGATACACTAGACAAGAAATATAAATTTAGAAGGTAATGAGGGAGCCAGAAGGGTACTTACTCTCTAGTCAGTGGTTCCCGACTGTCCAGACCCACTGTTTTTTATTTACACATTTTGCTCATTAGCAAAGCAATCACAAATGTAAGGTTTGGTGAAAAATAAAGGGTGATCAGGTTAGGGGAATTGTTTTCCACTGTTCAGCCAGTATTAGGTAATAATAGACAGATTTTCAACACTGTTGAATATCAAAGTCCATCAGCCTTCTAACATTTATTACGCTAACTACTTTGGTCTTTGCCCCAAGCAAAGCCACACAATTTTGTGGTAATTTTTAAAAATTCAAGTTGGAAGGCTTGTTGGTAACTACACACTCAACAGTCCAACAGGTGAGCTTTTAAAAACCACTCCCATTTGTGATGTTTGTTTACATTCACTAATAAAAAATACTTAGGAATCAAGATAGCTCAGTGTTTGAGAGTGCATACCTTTGTGGTGCATTATATGTCAAACTGTTGAAGAGCAAGTGCATGAGTAGTTCTACAATAAAATACATATCACTATCTAATGAAACTTTTGTTCATTTTATTCAGAAGTATAGTCAGGAAAGCTAACCTGTTCAGTATAACTTGTAATCTCTGTTTCAATCTTCTTATTCCCACTTCAGAAAGGTGGTGATGTCATTTCAATAAGCAAAAGGATGCTTACATTTAGACTTCTTCAAACTTTTATATCATTCCTTCTATAATTTTTCTTCCTACTTACCCTATTCCTTTTAAAGGTTGAGGACATATAAAATGCCACAGGGAGGAGGTCAACATTGTTTTGCAGCCTGTTGGAGGTTTCTCAACTCTTTGCTTGCTCTAATTGGAAAACAAGGACGCATGCCATGAAGATGAAGCACACTGCTTCCTGTTGTATTCAGTTCAGTTCAAGGACTGTACAGGTATGCACTTATGGTCAAAGGAAACATGTGGAAATTTAGAGCCAAGAATGCAACTCACCATCCAAACACTTTGTATTTACATGTTTGGGGTAAAATTGGACAAGAGATTGCATTTTGAGGAAAACTTCATTCTGAAAATTTTAACAATACAGATGTTCAATTTAAACATTTAATTATATTGTAATTTAAATCAACACTTATGAAATAACCCTCTATAATTCACACTTTGTATCCTATGCAGAAACTTCATAAAGGGATCTACAGTTCTTGATTCTTCCCCAAACCCACCATTTGCTTTTAGTCATTCTTAAATAATAGAAGACAATTTCTTTATAAATTAAATGTCATCCATACCTTAGCATCATTTTTAATTTCAGTGTCTACTTTGTCTGTCACAGGGACTTCCCCACTGACTCTCCCAGAGGAGCCCGATAATTGAGCTACTGTACTGCATGATTGACTCTCTCCTCTGTAGATGGTGAATCCTATGATCCCAGCCAGCACCATGCTAGGGATCTCATACAGAGGTGTCTCACCAGTTGTTGCAATAATTGCCATCCCCCCTCCCCATCAAAACCATCTGTTCTACGGCTATGGTAATTATCTCAGCAACTGTTTACAACATAAGTCAGAAGAGGCCTGCATGCTGGTGGTGCTCCACCTGAGCCTCCTGTAAAGTCAGTGACCAAATAACAACACTTGAACCTCTTTTTTAATTTTTTTGTTGATTAAGGTATTGCACATGTGTCCTCATCCCTCCATTAACTCCCCAACATCCCCCTCACTCATGTCCTCATTGCACTGGTGTTCGTGTCCATTGGTTAGGCTTATATTCCTGCATACAGTCCTTTGGTTGATCTCTCTTCCTTTCCCCCACCCTGCCCTATCTTCCCTCTGAGGTTTGGCAGTCTGATTGATGCTTCTCTGTCTCTAGATCTGTCCCTGTTCATCAGTTTATTTTGTTCATTATATTCCACAAATGAGTGAGATCATGTGACATTTATCTTTCTCTGATTGGCTTATTTAACTTAGCAAAATGATCTCCAGTTCTATCCATGCTTTTGCAAATGGTAAGAATTCCTTCTTTTTTACTGCAGCATGGTATTCCATTGTGTAGATGTACCACAGTTTTTTAATCCACTCATCTGCTGATGGGTACTTAGGCTGTTTCCAAATCTTACCTATAGTGAATTTTGCTTCTATGAACATAGGGGTGCATGTATCCTTTTTATTGGTGTTTTTAGTTTCCTGGGATATATTCCTAGAAGTGGGATCACTGGGTCAAATGGGAGTTCCATTTTTATTTTTCTGAGGAAACTCCATACTGTTCACCACAGTGGCTGCACCAGTGTGTATTCCCACCAGCAGTGCAAAAGAGTGCCTTTTTCTCAGCATCCTCGCCAACACTTGTGGTGTGTTGATTTGTTGATGATAGCCATTCTGATAGGTGTGATATGGTCCTGCATTGTTGTTTTGATTTGCATCTCTCGTATAATTAGTTACTTTGAGGATGTTTTCATATGTCTCTTGTTCTTCCTTCTGTCCTCCTTTGTAAAGTGTCTATTTAGGTCCTTTACCCATTTTTTGATTGGATTGTTTATCTTCCTTTTTTTAAGTTGTATGAGTTCCCTGTAAATGTTGGAGATTAAACCCTTATCGGTGATGGCATTGGCAAATACCTTCTCCCATGCAGTGGGCTTTCTTGTTGTTTTGTTGATGGTTTCTTTTGCTGTGCAAAAGCTTTTTATTTTGATATAGTCTCATTTGTTTATTTTCTCTTTAGTTTCCATTGCCCGAGGAGCAGTAACAATGAAGAAGTTCCTTCAGCATGTCTGAGATTTCGCTGCCTGTGGATTCCTCTAGTATTTTTATGGTTTCCCATCTAATGTTTAAGTCCTTTATCCATTTTGAATTTATTTTTGTGTATGGTGTAAGTTCGTGGTCTATTTTCATTTTTTTGCATGTATCTGTCCAATTTTCCCAACAACATTTATTGAAGAGACTCTCTTGGCTTCATTGTATGTTCATGTCTCCTTTGTGGAATATTAATTGGACATAGTGGTTTGGGTTGGTTTCTGGTGCTGGAAACCAATCATTGTCTCACTAATAGAAACATGTGAACTGAAAACCCCACAGGCTGGTCAAAAACCTTAATTGCTCTAATCATTCACTGTTTAGTTGAAACATTGTTAGCTGAAGAAGCCTCCACCTCTGTTTGTCTATGTAAATTTATTTTATTGGAGTTTCCTGCCTAAGGGCTACAGGTGTATCCCAAAGTCTCAATAAAAGGGATAGCAAGGCCAGAGCAGTGTGTAGTCCCCCCACTAGAGGTGGGCTCCTGTCTGGCCCCCAATATTCCCAAATTAATACTTTTCTAATTCTCTTTCATTGTGTACAGCCTTCTCCAGAACCCAAACCCTGAACCGAAACCCTGAACCCCACGGGATGTAAAAGGGGTTCCCACATTGTGGGTTCTTTATTCTATTCCATTGATTTATATGTCTGTTCTTGTGCCAATACCAGGCTGTTTTAAAAACAGTGGCTTTGTAATACAGCTTGATATCTGGTATTGGGATACCACCTACTTTTTTCTTCTTTCTCAGGATTGCTGAAGCTATTTGAGGTCTTTTCTATTCCAGATGAATTTTTGGAAAGTTCATTGTAGGTCTGTGAAATATGCTGTTGGTATTTTAATGGGGTTTACATTGAATATGTACATTGCTTTGGGTAGTATGGACATTTTGATGATGTTGATTCTACCAATCCATGAACACAGTATGTTCTTCCATCTTTTGATGTCTTCCACTATCTCTTTTTTCTGTGTCCTATAGTTTTTCACATATAGATCTTTTATCTCTCTAGTTAAGTTTATTCCTAGGTATCTAATTTTTTTTGGTGTGATGGTAAATGGAATTATTTTTTAAATCTTTCTATAAGTTCACTCTTTGTGTAAAGAAATGCCATAGATTTCTTGGCATTAATTTTGTACCCTGCTACATTGCCAAATTCATTCAGTAAGCCTAATAATTTTTTATGGTGTCTTTGAGTTTTCTATGTACAATATCATGTCATCTGTGAATAAGGACAATTTAACTTCTTCTTTTACATTTTGGATACCTTGTATTTCTTCTTTTTGTATGATTGCAATGGCTAGTACTTCCAGTACTATGTTGAACAGAAGTGGTGAGAGTAGGCATCCCTCTCTTGTTCCTGTTCTTAGGGAAAATGGTTTTAGTTTTTTTTTTTTTTTTTTTTTTTTCCATTGGTATGATGTTGGCTGTGGGCTTTTCATAGATGGCTTTTATTATGTTGAGGTATGATACTCCTATTCCCACCTTGCTGAGAGTTTTTATCAAGGGGGGTGTTGGGTTTTGTCAAATGCTTTTTCTGCATCAATTGATATGATTATGTGATTTTTATCTCTCAGTTTGTTTATGTGCTGTATCGTGTTTATGGATTTGCGGATATTGTACCATCCTTGCATCCCTGGGTTAAATCCTCCTTGGTCATGGTGTATGATCTTTCTGATGTATTGCTGGATCTGATTTGCTAGAATTTTGTTGAGGATTTTGGCATCCATGTATATGAGGGATATTGGCCTATATTTCTCTTTCATTGTGTTGTCTTTAGCAGGTTTTGGTATTAGGGTGATTCTGGCTTCATAGAAGGAGTTTGGAAGTGTTCCTTCCCCTTGAATTTTTTGGAATAGACTGAGGAGCATAGGTTTTAGTTCTTCCTTGAATGTTTGGTATAACTCCCTTTGAAGCCATCTGGCCCCTGACTTTTGTTTGCTGGGAGCTTTTTGATAACTGCTTCAATTCCTTCCATAGTTATCGGTCTATTGAGATGTTTAGAGTCTTCCTGATTGAGTTTTGGAAGGTTGTATTTTTCTAGGAATATGTCCATTTCCTCCAGGTTGTCTAGTTTGTTGGAGAAGAGTTGTTCATAGTATTTTTTATCAATCCTTTGTATTTCTGTGGGGTCTGTTGTTATTTTGTCTCTCTCATTTCCAACTTTGTTTATATGGGTCCTCTCTCTTTGCTTCTTGGTGAGCCTCGTTTATCATTTCAAAGAACCAGCTCTTGGTTTCATTGATCTTTTGTATTGTTTTTATAGTCTCTATGTCATTTATTTCTGCTCAGAACTTTATTATCTCCTTCCTTCTGCTCACTCTGGCCTTTTCTTGTTACTCTATTTCTAATTCTTTGAGTTGTAGAGTTAGATTGTTTTATTACCTTTTTTTTGTTTTTGTTTTTGTGGTAGGCCTGTTGAACTATAAACTTCCCTCTCAGGGCTGCTTTCATTGTGTCCTTGAAATTTTGGATTATTGTGTTTTTGTTGTCATTAGTTTCCAGGATGTTTTTAATTTCTTCTTTGATCTCATTGGTAACCCAGTCATTATTTAATAACAGGTTATTAGGCTTCAAAGAGTTTGAGATTTTTGAATTGTTTTTATTGTCATTTATTTCTAATTTTATGGCATTGTGGTCTGAGAAGATGCTTGGTATGATTTCAATCTTCGTGAATTTGGAGAGACTTTGCTTGTGACCCAATATGTGGTCTATCTTTGAAAATGTCCCATGGGCATTTGGAAGAATGTATATTCTGTGGCTTTGGCGTGAAATGTTCTGAAGATGTCAGTTAAGTCCATCTGATCTAGTGAGTCATTGACAATTGCTGTGTACTTGCTGATTTTTTGTCTAGAGGATTTATCGAGTGATGTCAGTGGTGTATTAAAGTCCCCTACTATGATGATATTGTTGTCGATCTATCCCTTGATATCTTCCAGGAGTTTTGTTATGTATTTGGGTGCTCCTGCGTTGGGTGTATATATGCTTATCAGGATTATATTCTGTTGTTCTATCGATCTCTTTAGAATTATGAAGTGGTCTTCCTTATCTCTTGTTATCAGCCTTCACTTTGAGGTCTATTTTGTCAGATATACATATTGCTAACCAGGTTTTTTTTTTTTCATTTCCATTTGCCTGAAGACATTTTTCCATCCCTTCACTTTCAGTCTGTGTGAGTCCCTTGTTCTGAGGTGGTCTCTTGTAGCAGCATATATATGGGTTGTATTTTTTTATCCATTTAGACACTCGATGACTTTTGATTGGAGCATTCAGTCCATTTATGTTTAAAGTTATTACTGAAAGGTACTTGTTTGTAGTCATATCTATTTTTGTGTCTGTGTCCCTTCTTACCATTTTATTTCTTCTTCTTACAGTATTCCCTTTAGCATTTCTTGCATTGCTGGTTTGGTGGTGATAAACTCCCTTAGCCTTTTGTTTGTCGGTGAAGCTCCTGATTTTCCCTTCAGTTTTGATTGATAGTCTTGCTGTGTAGAATATTCTTGGATTCAGTCCTTTGCTTTGCATCACTTTGTATACCTCCTCCCATTCTCTTCTAGCTTGATGGGTTTCTGTTGAGAAATCATTTGATAGTCTGGTGGGGGATCCTTTGTAGGTAACTCTCTTTCTCTGTCTTGCCGCCTTTAAGATTCTCTTTTTGTTGTTAATATTTGCCATTGAAATTATAACATGTCTTGGTGTGGGTCTTTTGGGATTGATCCTGCTTGGGACTCTCTGTACTTGTGTCACATTTTTCTTCCCCATATCCCAGAAATTTTATGTCATTATTTATTCAAATAGATTTTCTAATCCCTGCTGCTCTTCTTGTCCTTCTGGCAGCCCTATTATACATGTGTTACTTCGTTTCATGTTGTCCCAAAGCTGCCTTAGGATTTCCTCCTGCTTTTTAATTTTTTTCTCTCATTGCTGTTCAGATTGAGATTGTTCTGTACCTGATCTTCTAACTCACTAATTTGGTCCTCTGCTTCTTCAAGTCTACCGTTGAAACTTTCCATGGTGTTTTTGATTGTAGCTACATCACTTTTCATTTCTTCCTGATTCTTGCATAGGTTGTTGATTTTCTCATCCATCCGATGTATGAATTCTATGACCATTACTTTGAATTCTTTTTCGGTCATGTTGCATGCTTCAATTTCACTAATTTCCTTTCTTGGTGACTCCTCATTTTTTTTTTCCTCTGGGGATTGTGATGTCTCCCCATTCTGACTATCGCCAGAAGGTTGAAACTTCAAGTTGCATGGACCTGGGCCATGTGTCGTGGGAGGTTTGCAGCACCCGAATGTCTCTGTAGTGCTCCGAAACTAGAACGTTTGGCTGCCATGGGTTGGTGGGAACCAGGCTTGCCCAGGATAAGTGTTACCAGCGTTCAGTGTGGTCTCATGTGCGCACCTAGAAACAGGGATTCTGCCTGCACTGACCTGTTGTCATGTGCCAAAAATGAGTCCCCTGGCACGTGCCAGAAGTCAAAGTTTCCCTGTGTCTGCACCAAGATTCGAGTACCAGAGTCTCTGTTTCCTCATGTTGCTTCCTCTGAGGATCAGGGTCCCCGTGTGTGCATGCACCAAGAATTTGGGTCACTTGCCAAAACCGGTTTGGCATGGTGGATAGAGTGTCGGCCTGCAGACTGAAGGGTCCCAGGTTTGATTCCGGTCAAGGGCATGTACCTTGGTTGTGAGCACATCCCCAGTGGGGGTTGTGTGGGAGGCAGCTGATCGATGTTTCTCTATCATCGATGTTTCTAGCTCTCTATCCCTCTCTCTTACTCTCTGTAAAAAATAAATAAAATATATTAAAAAAAAAAGAATTTGGGTCACTGGCTCTTAGGGTGAATGTGCTATGAGTCAGGGATTCCAGGTGCACATGGCAAGAAACAGAGTCAAGTCAGTGGTGCTCAGTGCTGCCTCTTGCTGGGAGAATCTGGGTTCCGTCACCATGGGGGACTGGGTTTCACAGGAGCACTGTGGCATGCCTGCACTGCGGAAAACAGACTTCCCTGTGCACTTGCCCAGAATCGACGTCAGGTGGCACTGATGCCCTGCCTGGGCTTTAGGTTTGGTTGCCCGATTGTGTTGCAGGGAGCAGATTCCAGTCTCTCTGCATGTGCAGGCTTCAATTTCCATAGGGGCACTGAAGCCTGAGCAAGTGGCGGGTCTATCAGTTACTATGGCGCTATCTGCAGTCCTACAGGGAGGGTGATAGGCTCTTTGACAAACAGAAATCTGTGGCAGGGAAGCCTGGATTCTTAGTGTCTGTGGGTCTGCAGTTGTGTTCTCAGGTCTCTGTCCCCAGTGGATGCAGGGTTCTGGTTTGGATCTGAGATGCGACTGGGTGGTGCTGAGGCCAGGATCATAGTCTCAAGCAGCTCTGTTTCTCAAGATAGTGTGGTCTCTGAGCCCGCATTGGCCGCCCAGTAGTGTTCACTTTGTGCGCGGGGCTCCACTGTCTAAGACTGCCCGGTTTGGCAGCCCCTTGGAGAACGTGCAGAATCTAACTGTTCCTAGCTCATACACACACACCACACACATCTGCACTCTCTTCTATGGTTCCCTCACTCTCTCACACTCTCTCCCTCCGTACCTTCCTGCCTGTCATCATTGTCCAATCTAGAACCTCATGCCAAATAATTTTACTTCAGTATGACATGACCATAGTAAAGTCTTAAATATTTTTAGAAAGTATGCTTTTATCTGCCTGTGCTAAAGAGATGTCACTAATGCTGAGGTAGGCAAGGGAGATTACATTTATGTAAAATGCAGCTGAAGAATAATGTTTTAACTTAAATAATTTATTAATAATAAAGTGTGAGGCACATTTTCTTGAAATGTGTTGATATTCTGGCCTTCATATTATTCTATACTTCATGCTGCCAAATGCTGTGTCTGACTAAAAAATGTTAAAATACCCCCCTGGCTG
Organism: Ia io; assembly: GCA_025583905.1. Classification (NCBI taxonomy): domain Eukaryota; kingdom Metazoa; phylum Chordata; class Mammalia; order Chiroptera; family Vespertilionidae; genus Ia; species Ia io. Next base: position 1,419,874 of record JAJQQW010000025.1, on the reverse strand, counting down.
GTGTGCCTAAATGGTTTTAGCACTGGCCTGGGCACTTCAGGAACGCAGGTGTAATTCCAGGTCAAGGGCATGTCCCTGGGTTGTAATTAACCAAGTGATATTTCTCTCCATCTTTCTCTCTCTCTCTCTCTCTCTCTCTCTCTCTCTCTCTCTCTCTCTCTCTCTCTCTCTCTCTCTCTCTCTCTCTCTTTCATCTTAATCCCTCCCAACTCCCCTTCCCTGCTTTCAACTGTAATATTTATCCAATGAATTCGGCAAAATAGATGGATATAAAATTCACATGCATAAATCAGTGGCATTTTTACAAACAAATAATGAAGTCACAGGATGAATAAATAAGAAAAAGTATGTCTTACCATTGCAACAAAATACTAAGATACTTAGGTATGAACTGAACCAAGGAGGTAGATACCAGTACCCGGAAAACTACAGGTGCTTGCAAAAAGAGATGTAAACAAATGGAAGCATTTACCATGTTCATAGATAGGAAGGATTAACATCTTTAAACTGTCTGTATGACCCAAAGAAATCTGTAGGTCCCAAGCAATCTCTCTTAAAATAACAATGGCTTACTTCAGAGATCTAAAATAAATACTGGAAAAATGCATAAGCAACCAATGAAGACTGATTTCACACAGAAATCTTGAGAAAGGAGAACAAAATGTAGGGGGATCACAATTTTGTAGTTGTACTGGGTATCAAGTTATACTACAAAGCCATTGCTAACAAAAGAGCCTCCTGTTTGCACAAGAATAGACATATTGATCAATGGAACAGTTCAGAGACTCCAGAAATCACCCAGAGCCATTAAGCTCAATTAATATTTGACAAAGGGTAAAAGGGAATACAATGGAGTGAAAACAGTGTCTTCATTTAATGGTGTTGCAAAAATGGGACAGATATATGCATAAAAATTAAGCTAGGTCACAACTTACACATACATAAATAAATAAACCCATCCTATATAATAAAAGGGTCACCTGTAAATGGACCTAATGGCAGAACTATTAGTTGCTATGATGTGCACTGTCCATCAGGGGGCAGATGCTCAACACAGGAGCTGCCCCCTGGTAGTCAGTAAGCTCTCACAGGGGGTGCACTGCTCAGCCAGAAGCTGGGCTCACAGCTGGAAGATGCAGTGGCGGTGTTGGGAGCCTCTCTTGCCTTGTCAACAGCACTAAGGACCCCTCGGGGGATGTCTGTCTGCTGGCTTAGTCCTGCTCCCCTGCAGGAAGACATTCCCCAAGGAATCCGGACTGAGAGGGAGCACAGGTCAGGCTGAGGGACCTGCTCACACACACACACAATGCACAAATGTCATGCACCAGTACTCTAGGAAGGGATAAAGTCCTTAAATGTGAGTTGTGAAACCATAAAAATCATAGGTGAGACTTAGCAACATCACACTCTTCTAGCAGAGTTTTCACAGACACTTTGCCTAGGGCTAGAGAAACAAATGAAAAACTAAACAGATGGGACTGCATTAAACTGAAAAGCTTCTGCACAGCAAAAGACACAAGCATCAACATGAATAGAGGAACTACTGTATGTGAAAACATATTTGCAAATAATGAATCTGATAAGGGCGCATTTTCCAAAATACATAAAGATCTCATACAGCTTCATAAAAAGAAGACAAAAAAAAATCAATGAAAAAATGGGCCTAGGACCTGAATAAATTCTTCTCCCATGAGAATGTAAAAATGGCCAAGACTCATGAAAAAATGCTCAACATCACTAACCATCAGACTCTTGAAAATAAAAATGACAATGATGTATCACCTGGAACATGCAGAACTGTTATCATGAATAAATCAATAAATAGCAAGTTTTGATGGGATGCAGACTTTTGTAACCTTTATGGAACACAGTCTGACGATTCCTACAAATGTTTAAAATGGAACCACAGTTATACCCAGGGATACACTTCTAGGAATGATACCCTAAAAATTCCAAAATACCACTCAGAAAGAATATATGCATCCCTGTGTTTATGGCAGCTTTCCTTACAATAGATAAGATGGGGTAGCAGCCCCAGTTCCCATCAGTAGAAGAGTGAATAAAGCAGCTGTGCTATGTTTGCACAATTGGAACACTATGTAGGTGTAAAGAAACAGGCTCTCTTTACCTTAGAGACAGCATGAATCCTGGAGATTATTATGTTAGGTGAACTAAGGTGGTCAGAGAAGGACAGATCTCTCATTATTGCATGTACTTATAAGTGAAATTCAATGACAAAATCACCGGACGGATAAAATAGAACCAGAGGCATGGAAACATGGAAGAGACTGATGAAGCTCAGAGGGAAGGGGGCAGCGGTGCTGTGAATAGAATAACTAAAGAACAGTTATTCATGCATACATTTTCCTGAAATAGTTGTAATAGGGTATTGAGGGGCCAGAATGAGGCTGGAACCTGGCTGAGTGGGACATTGTGGGCAAAATGGGGACAGGGGTTTCAGTAATATTCTCAACAATATTAAGGATACAAAATAAAAATACATATTTTTTTTTAAATGAGCTCGTGTATGTTGCTTCACTTGAATATTTGGAAGGCAGTGTGATAAAAATGATGTTCTTTGGTTTATAACTAATTTTTTGCTATGTGTCTATTTTTAACCATTTACAGCACAATGGTGGAAGTACAGAGAACTATGAAGCTGTTTGTTGGAGGCCTGGATATACGGAGCAATGAAAAAACTCTTGAAACGATGTTTGGAAAATTTGGTCCCTTAAGAGAAGGTATGTCTTAGAACCAAAATGCCTACCTGCTCAGACTAAACATATAGCAAATAGTTACATTGGACACATATGATACGACTATTTTTTTTTTTTCGAAGTATTAGGAAAACTTTCTTCTCCCTGTTCAGTTGTGAAAGCACTTCTAACACTGAGTTAAACATTTTGTTTTAGGACACCCCAAAGCCAGAGAGTATGTTATTGGACAGCACACAGAGTGGAAGGGAGAGCACTTCCCGCCTCCCCGCCCACTGTTGAGTTGCATGCCGCCCACTGTTGCCAGCCCGAATCTGGGGGCATTGGTTGGCGGCCAATTCCCCCACATGCCCTACTACCTGTCTGACAGCACCCCTGATCAAACCCTACCCGATAGGGGGCAGGGCTGGCCAGCCAACTTTGCAGCCACTCCCCGCTCCAACCGAGTCCTGAACGCCATGATCTCTGGCTGGTCACCTCCCACCCCCACAGACCTGGCCCAACCTGCCTCAGTTGGGGCCAGGCTGGTCCTCATCCACAAACTCGTGCAGTGGGCCTCAAGTTTATGATAATCAAAGTACTATATTTAAAAGGTATATATCTAGGAACTCATCATCTTTATTGTTTTCAATATTACACCTCGTACATGTCTCATACCCCCTCCCCATTGTGATCTCCCTGGCTACCCACATCCCCCATCACATGCCCTCATTTCCCTAGTGTCTGTGTCCATTGGTTATGCTTATTTGCATTCATACAAGTCTTTTGGTTGATCTCTTACCCACCCCCAAGCCCCCAGCCTTTCCTTTGAGGTCTGGCAGTCAGTCCCACACTTCTCTGACTCTGGATCTATTTTTGTTGATTAGTTTATGTTATTCATTATATTCCAAAAATGAGTTAGGTAATGTGATATTTTTCTTTCTCTGCCTACCTTCCTCTGATTAGCATAATTTCCTCAATGTCCTTCCATGTTTTTTGGAATGGTATGAGTTCTTTCCTTTTTACAGCAGTGTAGTATTCTGTTATGTAGGTGTACCCCCACAGTTTTTAATCCATTTATCTGCTGATGGGCACTTAGGCTGTTTCCAAATCTTGTCTATTATAAATTGTGCTGCTATAAACTAGGGGTACATGTATCCTTTCTGATTGGTGTTTCTCATTGCTTGGTATATACCTCTAGTAGGACGAGTCAGATGGGAGTTCCCTTCATAATTTTCTGAGTAAACTCCATACTGTTTTCCACAGTGGTTGCACCAGTCTGCATTCCCACCAACAGTGCAAGAGGGTTCCTTTTTCTCCACATATTCACCAGCAACTGTTGTTTGTTGATTTGTTGATGGTAACCATTCTGACAGCTGTGAGATGGTATCTCATTGTCATTTTGATTTGCATGTCTTCAGAGATTAGTGACTTTGAGCATGTTTTAATATGTCTCTTGTCCTTCTATATGTCCACTTTTGAAAAGGGTCTACTCAAGTTCTATGTCTATTTTTTATTGGATTGTTTATCATCCTTTTATTCAGATGGGAAAGTTCCCTATAAATTTTGGAGATTAGGCCCTTATCAGATATAACATTAGCAAATGTGTTCTCCCATGCAGTGAGCTTTACTGTTTTTCATTTGTTTGTTTTTTTATTGGTGTTGTTGATGTTTTTTTTTTTTTCTCTGCAGAGAATTTTTTTTTGTTTGTTTTTTATTTTGCTGTGGTCCCATGTGTTTATTTCCTCCTTAGCTTCCATTGCCCTAAGAGTTGCATCAGTAAAGAACTTCTATGAAATATGTCTGATATTTTGCTGCTTTTAAATGCTTCTAAGATTTTGATGGTTTCTATTTTATGTTTAAGTCTTTTTTCTTTTTGAATTTATTTTCCTGTATGGTTTAAGTTGGTGGTCTAGTTTCATTATTTTGCATGTATCTGTCCTATTTCTCCAACACCATTTATTGAAGAGACTGTCTTGACTCAACTTTATGCTCTTGCCTCCTTTGTCAAATATTAATTGAGCCTAATGGCTTGGGTGTATTTTGGGTTCTCAGTTCTGTTAGTATATATGTCTGTTCTTGCGCCAGTACCAGCCAGCTTGAGAACAATGTCTTTATAATATAGCTTGATAACTGGTATTATGATCCGCCAACTTTGTTCTTCTTTCTCATAATGTGGGTATTCTGTGTCTTTTTTAATTTCATACTAGAGACCTGGTGTTTGAAATTCATGCACGGGGGGGAGTATCTCCTAAGCCCAGGCTGCACCCTCTCCAATCCGGGACCCCTCGGGGGGAACAGACCTAAAGCGGCAGTCAGAAAACCCTAACATAATCTGGGGCCACTGGTTCCTAACTGCTCACCTGCCTGCCTGTCTGTTTGCCCCTAACTGACCCCCCATCCAGCCTGAGCAACCGTAACCTCCTCTGCCTCCTGGGCTGATCGCCCCTAACTGTCTACCCTGCTAGCCTCGTTGCCCCTAACTGCCACCCCCCACCGCTGGCCTGGTTGCCCCCAATTGCCCACCCCCACAGGCCTGGCCACCCCTTACTGCTCCCCCAGACATCCTGGTCACCCCCAAAATCCCCCTCTACTGATCTGGACACCCCTCACTGCCCCACCTGCTGGCCTAGTTGCCCCCAACTAACCCCCTCACAACTGGTTTGACCCACACAGACTACTGTTTAGTTGTTGGTCATCCCTCATTATCCCCCCAGCCGGCCTGATCATCCCATCCAGCCTGCTGTTCAGTTGTTTGGTAATCCCTCACTAAGACTCCTGCTGGCCTGGTCGCCCCATGCAGTCAGCTGTTCAGTAGTCTGTCTGTTTGTTTCGGTTGTGGCAGCCCTTGGCTTTTTATATATTAGAATTAACTTTGTTCTATGTCTGTGAAATATGCCTTTAGTACTTTAATGGGCATTGCTGTAAATCTGTAGATTACTTTGGATAGTATGGCAATTTTAGTGATGTTAATTCTACCAATACATGAACATGGTATAGTCATTCATTTGTTTGTCTTCCTCTCTCTTTTTTTTTTTTTTTTTTTTTTTTTTTTCCAATTTTTTTATTAAGGTATTATATGTGTACATATCTTACCCTTGCCCCCCCACCCCACTCCCATATATGCCCTTGCCCCCCAGAGTTTTGCGTCCATTGGTTATGCTTATATGCATGCATACAAGTCCTTTGATTGATCTCTTATCTTCCCCACCTCTCCCTAACCTTCCTGCTGTAATTTGACAGTCTGTTTGATGCTTTACTGCCTCTGTATCTATCTTTTTGTTTTTCAGTTTATAATGTTCTTTATTATCCATAAATGAGTGAGATCATGTGGTATTTTTCTTTCATTGACTTGCTTATTTCACTTAACATAATGTTCTCCAATTCCATCCAGGTTGCTGCAAATGGTAAGAATTCCTTCTTTTTTTTATGGCAGCATAATATTCCATTGTGTAGATGTACCATAGTTTTCTGATCCAGTCATCTGCTGATGGGCACCTAGGCTGTTTCCAGATCTTAGCTATTGTAAATTGTGCTGCTATGAACATAGGGGTGCATATTTCCTTTCTTATTGGTGTTCCCAGTTTCTTAGGATATATTCCCAGGAGTGGGATTACTGGGTCAAATGGGAGTTCCATTTTCAGTTTTTTGAGGAAACTCCATACTGTTCTCCACAGTGGCTGCACCAGTCTGCATTCCCACCAGCAGTGCACGAGGGTTCCTTTTTCTCCGCATTCCTCGCCAACACTTGTCGTTTGTTGATTTGTTGATGATAGCCATTCTGACAGGTGTGAGATGATAGCGCATTGTTGTTTTGATTTGCATCTCTCGGATAATTAGTGACCTTGAGCATGTTTTCATGTGTCTCTTGGCCTTCCTTCTGTCTTCTTTGGAAAAGATTCTATTTAGGTCCATTGCCCATTTTTTTATTGGATCATTTATCTTCCTTTTATTAAGTTGTATAAGCTGCCTGTAGATGTTGGAGATTAAACCTTTATCAGTGATGCCATTTGCAAATATGTTCTCCCATGCAGTGGGCTTTCTTGTTGTTTTGTTGATAGTTTCTTTTGCTGTAAAAAAGCTTTTTATTTTGATGTAGTCCCATTTGTTTATTTTCTCTTTAGCTTCCATTGCCCTAGGGGCAGTATCGGTGAAGAAGTTCTTTTGACATATGTCTGAGATTTTGCTGCCTGCGGATTCCTCTAGTATTTTTATGGTTTCCCGTCTTATGTTTAAAGTCCTGTATCCATTTTGAGTTTATTTTTGTGTATGGTGTAAGTTGGTGATCTAGCTTCATTTTTTTGCATGTGTCTGTCCAATTTTCCCAACACCATTTATTGAAGAGACTGTCTTTATTCCATTGTATGTTCATGCCTCCTTTGTCAAATATTAATTGAGCATAGTGGTTTGGATCAATATCTGGATTCTCTATTCTGTTCCATTGATCTATATGTCTGTTCTTGTGCCAGTACCAGGCTGTTTTGAGAATAGTGGCTTTGTAATACAGCTTGAAATCTGGTATTGAGATCCCTCCTACTTTATTCTTCTTTCTCAGGATTGCTGTGGCTATTCGGGGTCTTTTTTTATTCCAGATGAATTTTTGGAGAGTTCTTTCAAGGTCTGTGAAATATGCCGTTGGTATTTTAATGGGGAGTGCATTGAATCTATAGATTGCTTTGGGTAGTATGGACATTTTAATGATGTTGATTCTACCAATCCATGAACATGGTATGTTCTTCCATCTGTTTACGTCTTCCTCTATCTCTTTTTTCAGTGTCCTGTAGTTTTCCGTGTATAGGTCTTTTACCTCCTTAGTTAAGATTATTCCTAGGTATCTTAATTTTTTTGGTGCGATGGTAAATGGGATTGCCTTTTTAGTCTCTCTGTCTGTAAGTTCACTATTGGTGTATAGAAAGGCCATAGATTTCTTGGCGTTAATTTTGTATCCTGCTACATTGCCAAATTCATTTATTAAGTCTATTAGTTTTTTGACGGAGTCTTTTGGATTTTTTATGTACAATATCATGTCGTCTGCAAATAAAGACAGCTTTACTTGTTCTTTTCCAATTTGGATGCCTTTTATTTCTTCTTCTTGTCTAATTGCATTAGCTAATACTTCCAGTACTATGTCAAACAGGAGTGGTGAGAGTGGGCATCCCTGTCTTGTTCCTGTTCTTAGGGGAAAAGTTTTTAGCTTTTGTCCATTGAGTATGATGTTTGCTGTGGGTTTATCATATATAGCTTTTATTATGTTGAGGTATGAGCCTTCCATTCCCACCTTGTTGAGAGTTTTTATCAAGAAAGGGTGTTGGATTTTGTCAAATGCTTTTTCTGCATCAATTGATATGACTATGTGATTTTTATCTCTCAATTTGTTTATGTGATGTATCACGTTTATTGATTTGCGGATATTGTACCATCCTTGCATTCCCGGATAAATCCTACTTGGTCATGGTGTATGATCTTTCTGATGTACTGCTGGAGCCGATTTGCTAGAATTTTGTTGAGGATTTTGGCATCTATGTTCATGAGGGATATTGGTCTGTAATTCTCTTTCATTGTGTTGTCTTTATCTGGTTTTGGTATTAGGGTGATGCTGGCTTCATAGAAGGAGCTTGGAAGTGTTCCTTCCTCTTGAATTTTTTGGAATAGTCTGAGGAGGATAGGTTTTAGTTCTTCCTTGAATGTTTGGTAGAACTCTCCTGTGAAGCCGTCAGGCCCCGGGCTTTTGTTTGCCGGAAGCTTTTTGATGACTTCTTCAATTTCGTCCATAGTTATTGGCCTATTGAGCTGTTGAGATTCTTCTTGATTGATTTTTGGAAGGTTGTATTTTTCTAGGAATATGTCCATTTCCTCCAGGTTGTCCAGTTTGTTGGAATAGAGCTGTTCGTAGTATTTTGTAACAATCCTTTGTATCTCAGTGGGGTCTGTTGTTATTTCACCTCTTTCATTTCTGATTTTGTTTATTTGGGTCCTCTCTCTTTGCTTCTTGGTGAGCCTGGCTAGAGGTCCATCAATCTTGTTTATCTTTTCAAAGAACCAGCTCTTGGTTTTGTTGATCTTTTGTATTGTTTCTTTGGTCTCTATGTCATTTATCTCCGCTCTGATCTTTGTTATTTCCTTCCTTCTGGTTACACTGGGCTTTTCTTGCTGCTCTTTTTCTAGCTCTTTGAGTTGTAGGGTTAGGTAATTTATTACCATTGTTTCTTGTTTTTTGCAATAGGCTTGTAGAGCTATGAACTTCCCTCTCAAGACTGCTTTCGCTGTGTCCCATAGATTTTGGATTGTTGTGTTTTCATTGTCATTTGTTGCCATGATGTTTTTTATTTCTTCCTTGATCTCTCTGGTGACCCAGTCCTTGTTTAATAGCATGCTGTTTAGTCTCCATGTGTTTGATTTCTTTGGATTGTATTTATTGTAGTTGATTTCCAGTTTTATGCCACTGTGATCTGAGAAGATGCTTGATATAATTTCTATCTTCTTGAATTTGAAGAGATTTTGCCTGTGACCCAGCATATGGTCTATCTTTGAAAATGACCCATGTGCACTTGAGAAGAATGTATATTCTGTGGCTTTGGGGTGAAATGTTCTGAAGATGTCAATTAATTCCATCTGGTCTAGTGAGTCATTTAGGATTGCTGTTTCTTTGCTGATTTTTTGTTTAGAGGATTTGTCCAATGGTGATAGTGGGGTATTAAAGTCTCCTACTATGATTGTATTGCTATTAATCTCTCCCTTGATATCTTCCAGGAGTTTTTTTATGTATTTGGGTGCTCCTATATTGGGAGCGTATATGTTTACCAGAATTATTTCTTCTTGTTGGATTTCTCCCTTTAGTATTATGAAGTGGCCTTCCTTATCTATTGTTATGGCATTTACTTTGAGGTCTAATTTGTCAGATATAAGTATTGCTACCCCAGCTTTTTTTTCATTTCCATTTGCCTGGAAGATATTTTTTCCATCCCTTCACTTTCAATCTGTGTGAGTTTCTTGTTCTGAGGTGGGTCTCTTGTAGACAGCATATATATGGGTCATGCTTTTTGATCCATTCAGCCACTCGATGTCTTTTGATTGGAGCATTTAGTCCGTTTACATTTAAAGTTATTACTGAAAGGTATTTGTTTGTAGTCATATCTATTTTTGTGTCTGTATTCCTTCTTACCTGTTTATTTCTTCTTTTTACAGTATTCCCTTTAGCAATTCTTGCATTGCTGGTTTGGTGGTGATAAACTCCCTGAGTCTTTTTTTGTCTGCGAAGTTCCTGATTTCCCCTTCAATTTTGATTGATAGTCTTGCTGGATATAGTATTCTTGGATTCAGTCCTTTGCTTTGCAACACTTTGTATACCTCCTTCCATTCACTTCTAGCTTGTTGTGTTTTCTGTTGAGTAATCATTTGACAATCTGATGGGTGTTCCTTTGTAGGTAACTCTCTGTCTCTCTCTTGCTGCCTTTAAGATTCTCTCTTTATCATTTATATTTGCCATTGAGATTATGACATGTCTTGGTGTGGGTCTTTTGGGGTTGATCCTGCTTGGGACTCTCTGTACTTGCGTAACTTTTATCTTTCCCATATCCGGGAAGTTTTCTGTCATTATTTCTTCAAATAGATTTTCTAATCCCTGCTGCTCTTCTTGTCCTTCTGGCAGCCCTATTATACGCATGTTACTTCGTTTCATGTTGTCCCGAAGCTCCCTTAGGCTTTCCTCCTGCTTTTTAATTTTTTTCTCCAATTGCTGTTCAGATTGAGCTTGTTTTTGTACCTGATCTTCTAACTCACTAATTCGGTCCTCTGCTTCTTGTAGTCTACTTTTGAAACTTTCCATGGTGTTTTTGATTGTAGCTATATCACTTTTCATTTCTTCCTGATTCTTGCATAAGTTGTTGATTTTCTCATCCATCCGATGTATAAATTCCACGACCATTGCTCTGAACTCCTTTTCGGTCATGTTGCAAGCTTCAGTTTCACTAATTTCCTTTCTTGGCGACTCCACATTTTCTTTCCTCTGTGAGTTATTTCGTTTCCCCATTCTGGCTATCACCAGAAAGCTCAAGCTTCCGTTTGTGTGGACCTCGGCCGTGCGCTGTGGGGACTTCGCTCCACCCGAGTTTCACTGAAGTGCTCTGACACTAGGATGTGTGGCTGCCTTTGGTTGATGGGAACCAGACTTGCCCAGGGTCAGTGTCCCCAGTGTTCCGTGTGGTCTCGTGTGCACACTTAGAATCAGGGGCCCTGTCAGCACCACACTGTTGGTATGCGCCGAAAATGAGATCCTTAGCATGTGCCAGGAGTCAGAGTTTTCCTGTATCTGCACCAAGAATCAAGTGTCAGAGTCTCTGTTGCCTTGTGCAGTTTCTCGTTGAGAATCAGGGTCCCTGTGTGTGCATGCACCAACAATTGGAGTCGTTGGCTCTTAGTGTGAATGCGCTGTGAGTCAGGGATCCCAGGCAGCTGTGTCTGGCGTGCCAAATTCCCTGAAGTGGAGCTGCGTCCTGTGTGTGCTCTCTCTACTGAGCCAAACCGGCTAGGGCGCACACTCTCAAATCCCTGAAGGTGAGCTGCCTTTGTGCACTCTCCCAGAATCCCCAAAGAGGGGCGGAGTCCGTCCTGCGCGCCAAATTCCCCAAAGGGAAGCCCCTTTGTGCACGCTCTAAGATTCCCCGAAGGGGAGCTGTGACCCGCAAGCCAAATTCCCCCCAATTCCCCAGAGGGGAGCCCTCTGTGCGCACTGACAGATTTCCCCGAAGGTGAGCTGCTTCTGTCCTGAGCGCCAAATTCCCTAAGGCGGAGCACGCGTCCCTGCGCAAAGCCCTGCAGCTTGGGCGAGGGGCGTGTCTATTAGTTACTATGGCGCTATCAGCGTGCGCCTGCGGGGAGGGGGATAGGCTCTTTGACTCACGGGAATCTGCAGGGAAGTCTGGATTCTTGTTGTTTCTTCCACTGAAGCTGTGATAGCAGTTCTCTGTCCCCAGTGGCTGCAGGGTCCTGGTTTGTGTCAGAAGCCAGGATCCGAGTCTCAGGCAGCTCTGTTTCTCAAGATGGCGTGGTTTCCGCGTCCGCACCAGCCGCCGAGAAGTGTCCGCTTTGTGTGCGGGGCTCCGCCGTCTAGGACTGCCCGGTTAGGCAGCCCCTTGGAAGCCCTGCAGAATCTATCTGACCCTAGCTCATACAGACACACACACCACACATGTCTACACGTCTACGCTCTCCTCTATGGGTTCCTCACTCACACTCTCTCTCTCCCTACCTTCTTGCCGGTCGCCATCTTTCCTTTTCCCTCTCTCTTTTTTCAATGTCCTTTAGTTATCCAAGTATAGGTATTTTACCTCTTTAGTTACATTTATTCCTAGGTATCTTAATTTCTTTGTTGCAATGGTAAATGGGATTGTTGTATGTTTGTTGTTTGTTTGTTTAGTTTCTCTTTTTGTGAGTTCATTATTGTGTATCAAAATCCATAGAATTCTGGGTGTTAATTTGCATCTTGCTATTTTGCCAAATTCATTTATTAATTCTAGTAGTTTTTTGATGGAGTCTTTAGGGATTTCTACGTACAATATCATGTCATCCTTGAATATTGACAGTTTTACTTCTTTTCCAGTTGGAATTCCTTCTTTTTATATTATTGCTCTGGCTAGCACTTCCGGTACTATTTCAAGGAGAAGTGGGGAGAGTGGACATTCGTGCTTTGTTCCTGTTCTTAGGGGAGATGGTTTCTGTTTTTGCCCATTGAGTATGGTGTTGGCTGTAGGTTTGTCATATAAGGCTTTTATTATGTTGTGGTATGATACCTCTATTCCCAGTTTGCTCAGAATTTTTACCAAAGAAAAGTGTGTTGGGTGTTGTCAAATCCTTTTTCTGAATCAATTGATGTGACTATGTGATTTTTTATATCTCAAATTGTTTATGTGATGCATGACTTTTATTGACTTGGAGATCTTGTACCATCCTTGTATCCCTGGAGTAAATCCAATTGGTCATGGTGCATTATCTTTCTAATGTAAGGCTTGTTCAGATTTGCTAGAATTTTGTTGAAGACTTTAGCATCTATGTTCATCAGAGATATATTGGCTTGCAATTCTCTTTCTTTTATTGTCTTTATGTGCTTTTGGGATTATGGTAATGCAGGCTTCATAGAAAGAGCTTTGAAGTGTTCCTTCCTCTTGAATTTTTTTGAAATAGTCTGAGGAGGATAGGTTTCAGTTTCTCTTTGAATGTTTGGTAAAACTCCCCTGTGAAGCTGTCTAGCCCAGGGCTTGCTTTTTTTTTTTTTTTTTTTCTGGAAGGTTTTCAATGACTCTTTCAATATCTTCCATATTTAGTGGCCTATTCAGATTCCCTTTATTCTTCCTGATTGAGTGTTGGAAGGTTGTATTTTTCTAGAAATATATCCATTTATTCTAGGTTGACCAGTTTGTTTGAATAGAGTTGTTCATACTATGTTTTTTAACCCTTTTTTATTTCTGTGGGGTCTTTTGTTATTTTGCCTCTTTCATTTCTGATTTTGTTTATTTGGGTCCTCTCTTTTCTTCTTGGTGAGCCTCAATAACAGTTCATCAATCTTGTTCATACTTTCAAAGTGCCAGCTCTTGTTTGTATTTATAATTAGTAGTGATGCTTTTTCTTTTCTTCACTGTTTTTTGTTTGTTTGTTTTTTGTCTCCATGAGATTTATTCATGCTGTGATCTTTTCTATTTCCTTCCTTCTGTT